>QLPG01003883.1:0-14254 GCA_003314385.1 Gomphus sp. MG54
TGTCCGGTATTTCTAAATCACGGACGGGCACATATTCATCTAACTGTGTTATCTTGGATACCTCGATCGCTATATTTGACCAGGTAAGCACTCTCCCCATCATTGAATGGACAATGTAGCACTGTAACGCACTCATGTACACCCATTCCCTTAGATGGACACACAATCGCCTATGTCTTTCCAATATCCTGGTCGCAAATTATGGCGCCCAATTAAAATGTTTTCTCACAAATGACAAATAACTACAATCGCAAGTTAACCAAATTGAACTTATATGAGGGTTGAGGTGATGTTCTCCATATATTTTCATTGATAATGATGACATAGTTCACCCAACTTGGAATTGAGACCGTCCCCTACGACCTCTAGAGTTGCGCTTGCATTTCGCAAGGACTTCGATCTCTCCCAGGATGGGCTTCAATGGTACAAATCACGTTGTAAGGCCATAAAATTGCCGCAGCTTCGAGGGAACTCCTGATCTCTCCTCTCGCAAACAACCCGCTGTGTCTATCAAAGGGGCGAATGATGGTTCTCAATGCGAGCCCACTGACGAGAAGATTGTACCAGGGGTTGGTTCTCTTCCAGCAATTGCAACGAGTACCCCCCTATACATTTTTTTGCAAAAAAAATTTTTTTCTTCGCTCGGTCAAATCAGTTCACCCAGATATTGTGCGCTACCTGTATATAACAAAGCTTCGATCTCTCCCAGGATGGGCTTCAATGGTGCAAATCACGTTGTAAGGCCATAAAATTGCTAGAGCTTCGAGGTAGCGTAATAGCTTAATCCGGCTCACCACTTATTGATAATTTCAGTGGCCTTCTACGTGATGTCAACCAAGGGTTGCATGGTCAAGCTAACCTCTCAAGGGAGGATCAAGCCTCAGAACACGAGCATCTCCGGAATGTGTGGCCTATACATCTGAATATTGTCCGGTATTTCTAAATCACGGACGGGCACATATTCATCTAACTGTGTTATCTTGGATCCCTCGATCGCTATGCTATATGTGACCAGGTAAGCACTCTCCCCATCACTGAATGGACAATTTAGCACTGTAATGCACTCATGTACACCCATTCCCTTAGATGGACACACAATCGGCTACGTCTTTCCAATATCCTGGTCGCAAATTATGGCGCCCAATTCAGATGTTTTCTCACAAATGACAAATAACTACAATCGCAGGTCACCCAAATTGAACTTATATGAGGGTTGAGGCGATGTTCTCCATATATTTTCATTGAGAACGATGACATAGTTCACCCAACGTGGAATTGAGACTATCCCCTACGACCTCTAGAATTGCGCTAGCATTTCGCAAGGACTTCGATCTCTCCCAGGATGGGCTTCAATGGTGCAAATCGCGTTGTAAGGCCATAAAATTGCTAGAGCTTCGAGGGAACTCCCGAACTCCCCTCTCGAACACACATCGCTGTGTCTATCAAAGGTGCGGATAATGGTTCTCAATGCGAGCCCACTGACGAGAAGATTGTACCAGGGGTTGGTTCTCTTCCAGCAATTGCAACGAGTACCCCCCTATACATTTTATTGCAAAAAAATTTTCTTCGCTCGGTCAAATCAGTTCACTCAGATATTGTGCGTTACCTGCATATAACAAAGACTTCGATCACTCCCAGGATGGGCTTCAATGGTGCAAATCACGTTGTAAGGCCATAAAATTGCTAGAGCTTCGAGGGAACTCCCGATCTCCCCTCTCGAAAACACATCGCTGTGTCTATCAAAGGGGCGGATGATGGTTCTCAATCCGAACCCACTGACGAGAAGATTATATCAGGGGTTGGTTCTCTTCCAGCAATTGCAACGAACGTTTGTCTGGCAGTCATGAAAACTCAAAGGGAGCAATTTGGATGATCCTGATCAAGTGTATGCGTTGCGCATATCCCTCTATACATTTTATTAATAAAAAAATTTCTTCGCTCGGTCAAATCAGTTCACCCAGATATTGTGCGTTACCTGCCTATAACAAACTGCATCTCTCGAATGTTATCCACACCCGAAAGGTCTCCTGTCTTCGAGTGTATGTTCCAGTACCCTGGCATATTTCCATAGGCTGGGTTTTACACATTGCGACTTCCGTCTCACAACTGTTTCGTTGGTAATGGAGGTTTGAAACTTTTACTCATGACTTCCGCATTGCGACTGGCGTGCATACATTCTGTAACGATGATTATACCCACCCAGAGTGCACAATAACGGGCTACCATACGTCAGACGACCTCCAAGGATCTCCTGCTGCGATGCATGTCTGTTAATCGCATGGTTCATACAGAATGGTGGCAAGGTCCTTTTCACCAATCAAATGGGGGCTCATAACGACACTTGTGAGTTTCTTGATGCTATTCCACTCGCATTTGGACTTCGGTTGATGTCACGAGGCTTCATTTGGCAGACTTCATGCATGACTGCTTGGCATCATGCTGTTCTCGGTCAACGTCCTCGGGTCTCCCAAGCCAGGTCTTTGAGAGTACAATACTACAGGCTATCCTTCAGGAATCAACGCATACAGGACAACTTACAGCAAGTGTGTGACTTTGTTTAAATGAAATCTGATTACACCTTATTATCGAGTTTCCAGTGAGATCGTGCCCATTACTCGGTGTTATAAGATATCGAAGCTTGAATTCCGAGTGGTTTCCAAATATTGTTCTCTGGGCAAATATAAGTAAGGTCATGTAAGATCACGACTCGACAAATTCTATATGCATGTATTATTGACGGCGATCGAAAGAAACCCGGTGCCTGTAAAAGATGTCGGATGTCGGAATCGTGTTATCGACTTTTAGATTCCCACTCGATCTCGGTTATTATTTTTCGGTCGATTGCTATTCGTTCGATAAGAGATATAGGTTTAATGAGTCAACTTCGCCGAATCGCGCATGCTGACTCATTTTTTTTTTCTTTCAAATATATATTTCAAATGTATATATAAGAGGGAAAAAAAGGCTTAGGGCTTCTCTTCTACTCTCGCCCAAAGAAAATTTCAACATGGACGAGCGCGGTGCCGATGTGGATCCCAACAATTCCGAGAAGATAGTCGGAATTGACATACCCGTCGTGCACACGGCTCGTATCAATGCCACAGGATATGTTGATCGTCTCATGAAATGGGGTGTAGAGACACGAGGCTAGTTTTATGAGGTCCATCATAATAATTTACAGACTGCACTTCACAATGATTTCTCTTTCAAGGCGTCGCCCCAGTACCGCTGGAAGAAAGGACGGACGTGGCGTTCAGCAGGATGTTTACTTTCTGGATTACTGTTAGCGTCAATATTCTGCCGTATGTCCATCATACCCTATTTCTCAAACGACTACTCATGTGCTATAGCATAGATTTTCCACGGGGTCACTGGGTCCTCTGGTTTATGGACTCAGCGCAAGGGATAGCTGCCTGGTCATTCTCTTTCTCAACATGCTGTGTACTATTCCACCCGCATACTTGTAAGTTTACAAGTGATCTATGCCATAGAATTTCTTAAAATGAAATCCTGTCCCTAGTGTCCCTTTTGGAGCGAAGCTTGGTTTACGACAGATGGTCATAACACGCTACAGTTTTGGGTTAGTATGTACTCCCTTGCTCGGTGAAATTCACAACCTGACTCTATTTTCTTAGTTATATTCTTGTCATTTTCCCTGTGTTATTCAATCTAGTGAGCATGATGGGGTTTAATATCGTTGACAGTATCCTTGGCGGGCAGACACTTGCCAGCATCACCAACGGCAGCATGAGCTGGACGTATGTGTATTAACAACCATGCTTTTGATTTCTTCTCATGCTTTCATGCTTCCTAGTATTGGCATTGTTATTGTCGCAGTCATCTCTCTGGTCATCTCTTTCATGGGATACACGGTCCTTCATTGGTAAATCAAGTCCTCACGATCACCAATCGTCCAAATTAAAGAGATCCATTGGTTAGGTATGAACGGTTTGCATGGATCCCAGTACTCGTTACATTTGTGATTGCCGTCGGCGTGGGTGGACGCCATTTGAACAACCCAGTAGTTTTCGAGCCGGCCACAGCGCCAGTCGTATTGTCATTCGCTTCTGTCATTGCTGGCTTTGTCATATCGTATATAGGTCTCAGCGCGGACTTCTCGTGCTACATGCCCCCAGATGCTCCTAGGTATGTTGACTGGTCTTGTTTGTGTACACTCATCAACACTTTGGAAGAAAACGCCTATTTTGGTACACATATATAGGGCTTCTTGTGCCGGTGGTGAGTTTGAATAGCGGTAAAATTAAGACATAAGCTAGATTCTAACACACCTTTCTAATAGGTCCTTCTCCAATGCCTAGGCGCCGTGGTCGGGGCATGCGTTCCCAACGTTCCATCCTGGCAAGCAGGATACGAAAGTGGCTCCACAGGCGGACTCTTGGCAGCCATGCTAAGCCCAATTGGAGGCTTTGGAAAATTTCTCATGGTTTTGCTCGCACTCAGCGTAATGGGAAACATCGCAGCCACCTTTTATTCCATATCTCTCAATTTCCAGATCGTTTTCCCAGCCCTGGTCAAAGTCCCCAGATATGTATTCTCCATCGTTGGCACGGCGATGTCAGTGCCGCAATTCCCCCCCTCTTCCCCGCTTCAAGATCGACATTACTCATTACTGACCAACACTTTTTCCGCGCTAGTGTTATTCCGTTGTCTATTGCAGGCGCACACAGATTCTTTGCAACGCTGAGCAACTTCCTCGGGATCATCGGTTACTGGTCTAGTGCATACTCGAGTATCATCGCTCTTGAGCATTTCCTATTTAGACATGGCAACATGGCAGAGTACGACCTTTCAGCATGGAATCGGCCCAGTCAACTCCCCTACGGACTCGCGGCCTTCTTCAGTCTGGCATTGGGCTTCAGCATCGCGGTACCAGCCATGGATCAGGTATGGTACGTCGGACCGATCGCTAAAAAGACAGGCGACTTGGGTTTCGAGCTGGCGTTCCTCGCTGCTTTGATCGTATACCCCCCACTTAGATGGTTGGAGATCCGTATTTCGAAACGGACATAAAGCTATCCATTATGCTTTTTTTAAGAAAAAAAAAAAAAGTTTATGGATTATTTCGAAATGATACGTACACACAAGGGCGAAAGGTATCGTCGCGCATGAGTTGCTCTTTTCCGGCCGACGTTAGTCCGAACTCGGGCCCTCTTTGGGAATGTCTTCCCGCCTTCTCGTGGTGCCTCAGCTAGTTTGAGTGATTCATTTGAGTGAGTGGGATTGCTGGAGCCGAGTTCGGGACTCCAAGGTAGGTCAGAGCGTCAAAGATCAAAGCAAAATCACCGAGTCGGTCATTTGTCGGTCACACGCTCAATGCTTAAAACCATGACACAGGCACTTCCGCCACTTTTGTCCTCTGTTTACCATCACTACTCATTTCAACATGTCTGCAACAGCCCAACCTCAGGCAGGTTACATGCTACTATGCGACATCGTTGTGAATTGAACTCGGCCCATTATTACAGCTCGCTGCTCCTTTCCAGACGCTCTTAGAGGCCAAGGCTAAAAAGGGCATGTCCGTCTCTAAATAACAATATCCGGCTCACCGGTCATGAAACCTGTCATTAGGCGTTACATTTGAACAAATTGCCCAAGCCATTGGAAAAGATGAAGTATGGGTCGCGGCCCTGATGTATGGTCAGGTCAGTTCACACCATTTTACGTTTGTCCATTCGTGTCGACCATGTTGTACACTACAGGCCAAAGCAACTCCTGAGCAGCTCCAAGCCCTGACTTCTTTCCTCGGCATTCAAGAGGCCTCTATCACAGCAGTGCTCGGAGAGAACTGGTATCCCGACCGCGGAGTTGGACCTATTCCTCCCACCGACCCTGTGATTTACCGTCTCTACGAGGCCGTATTGGTGTATGGCCACCCGTTGAAGGTGAGTTTTGTGTTCTAGGAGTGTATAGATATAGTCGCTCAAGGCTCTATTTGACCAGGCTGTTATTCACGAGAAATTCGGAGATGGCATCATGTCAATGATCGACTGCACGGTCCGTGTTGAACGAAAGGCTCATCCCAAGGGAGACAGAGTCGTCTTGACTTTTGAGTCAGTGTTTTTGTTTTTTTTTGCGTACATAACGCCCTCTCGAGATGTCTCATGGATCTTCTTCTTTGTAGTGGCAAGTTTTTGCCTTACGCAACCTGGTAAAACTACACTCACAGCTGCTTTGGCTGGTGTACGTACGAGCGGGATGGTAATATTTCTAGTTTGCGTGTGTGGTGGCCGGGTATCTCTTTTCTAAACTTGCTTTCCAAAATGTAGGAGTTAAGCTTTCAATTGGGAAATCACCCAGTTAGGAATCAATTGATGAAGTGCATACAATCAACAAACCAAAAGCATGATGGTCATGTATTGTCTGAGGGTCTCCTGTCGTTATCTTGCAGCACAGGTTTCCACACGTCTTTCGATACATGCATGAGTTCATACAGCTGTGCAATCTGCTCCGAAGACATCTGGTGAAAACGTAAATACACGTCAGAACGACCAATGGTCCTAAGCAGCAAAGTTTTTTGCATGTTGTTCGTTCTGACCTTCTCAAATACAGCCGTGTCTAATTTCTTACCCTTGAACACACCACCATCTTTTGAAGTTGGCAGCTGTTCAAGATAGACTTTCCACTGCGACAGGAAACCGATAATGTGCAGCGGATTAGTCGTACTTCGATGGCGACGATACTCTGAAATACAATATGTTATGTTCAGCAATAAACATCTTATGAAAGAGAAAGAAAGAAAAGAAATATTTTCAAATCTTTTACCTGACTTCACATACTCATCACCCAACGTCCTCATGTCAAGCGGTAAATTACGATGGGCACGTAAAAGCCGGCGATAGAGACTGCAAGGAAGGGACTTTGCACTAAGTCCAATAAGCTTATAAGACCGAGCGAAATTAAACACAAACGGAATTGGCGGATAGAGTTGCGCACTCGCATTTCGCAGATTCAAAGGTTTAGTAGAGACAGATTGTGCGAGCCGCAAGGATGTTGAGTACATGTTTTTACTGTAATAGTAGCTCAAAATCACGTGATGATGACGATCGTTGAAAATCATAATCAGTACTGTATGTATGTCATTGTCTTCTGAGAATGTAATTAAGCAATGTGTACAAAAGATAAACAGCTTGTAAGTATAAATCATGCATGTCCAAGAAAGAAAGAAAGAAAAAAAAATATGCCAGGGCGGCGCTCCGATCTACTCACCCCTCCGGGATACCTTCTTAACACCTCTCTTTACACTTTCCATCAAGTTTCCTATGCGTCCTGGGCTCTTGATCTGGTGCTTCTGCGATAATGTATCTAATATGGGTGAAGTCACCGGAGAGCCTGAACCCGTCGTCCCTGTGGTCGTGGTCGTGTTCGGGGATGCATAGGGTACTTTCCCGAGTGCGTTTGTAGAATCGACGAAAGGTTCATGTAGAGTCGTAGATCGAGCATAATTCTCTTTGGAACGAGAATATTGTGAGCCAGCGCGCGAAAGAGCAGGAACAGTAGTTAGATTGTTGAATGTCCGTCCAAGTCTTCCTCTCGATCCTCTCGATCGCAACTTGTGGTTGGGTAGCGGTGTTGTGGGTGGTGAGGTAGAAATAATGGGAGAACGACTGTTAGATGGTTGTAAAACCTCGGGAATTTGAAGCGTCTTGTCGCCAATCCTATCTTCACCAAGTTCATCCAGGAGTGCTCCGACGTAACTAGGCAACTTAACATGACTATGAAAGCGACTTGTTTCTTCCTTTTCTGCAAGATATCGAGCGACTGGCTTCAATGGGATAGGTGTGTGAATGAAAGCAGCACCAAAATCGTCTGTAGGTGTCGCAGGTTGAGGAGTCGGAGGCTGCGTAGTTGAAGGAGTAGAACACATAATGCTGCTGCCAGGTTCAGAATGAAGAGTCGAGCTACGCCGACGGGTATTATGGGTCGTTACGTGCAGTGGTAATCGCAAGGGCTCCACGCTCCGGCGAGAACGAGGAAGTCTCTCCAAATAAGGCATGGGTAATTTCCCAGAGAAAAGGATCGCAGCCTTCTTTGAAGTTGTATCACATGAAAGGATCTCATCCACGCTGCTCTCGGAAGCCTTTTGGGGTGCAGCAGAACGCATGGTGACAGAATTTGGCGACTCCTTCAGCCCTTGCATGATCTCCGTGTTAAGTTCCTTGATCAATTCCTTAATCTTCTCCACCATTGCCAACGATTCATCTCTCTCCTTCATACCCATCCATTTCTCGCGTTGAAGGTCGCTAAAGCTGCCTCGGGCAATTATCGAACCCTCCTGGTTTCGTGCCGCCGCTAACGCCGCCTCCGCCTCCTGGACTCTCTCATACCCCCGTCCTGCACGCACATTCCAAGCCTGCAGCCCCTTCTCCAAAACACGTACTTGTAACTCAAGGGTACTAGGCTCGGTTTCACATCTAGACAAAGCAACCCGTAATGCGCTTTCTGCACGTGCATAGCGCGCCTCGCGGGTGAGTGAACCGAGAGAAGAAGCTGAAGATATACGGGGTATGTGATAGGCTGATATTGAATGTCGAATATAGCGCTTGGAGAGACTTGAAAGGTGAAAGTCTAGGAGAATTGGACAGGCTGGTGAGTTAGACAGAAACACGTACTATGTTCGAGAAGCAGCTTGGAGCTGGACGACAAAGCTATCGGGGTATGAAAGGTGACCATTGGCGGACTCAATGAAGGTTTCCCGCGACATCATAGCGTTACTGGATATCATGGCACTCTCCCGTGGAGAATGCGAGGGGTTCTGCCGTCAATGAACCGATCAACCGACATGGTTTTTTTTTTGTGGGGGGGGAAATGATGAATAGAGAGTGAAGACTTACCGAACTGATCTCAGTGGTCGAAGTTGAGAAGAGTTTCCCTTCCAAAGGGTGCACACTCAGGGTGCAGAGTGCAGCCGAGACCCAGAACGGGACGTATGCATCACGTGACTGTCTCGGGTAGTTGCTGTGGCGGAGAGTCGCAACAGAAGGATACTGTAATCTGTGTTAATATTTTGTCGGGGATCTTGGTGAGATATTAATATTCGAATTATACTTCTACTGCCAGCCAATGCCCTTGCGATTTACATTTACGTTTACGTGAAGTGAGTGACTCGACTTCCTCATATCGTTTTCATCTGTAGCAGCTCTGATATTGGACATTTTCCTTCGATTTATTTGGAAGGGAGAACCTGTGCCTGGCAACACACCTACGATCCAAGAAAATCCACAATTTCAGAATCCTACTTCTCTCATAACATCCTGTACGCAGGAAATATTATTCGGAATCGGAATCCTAACCACTACCTCCAAAAAGTTATAGCCGCCCCCCCGTGTTATGTTATGCAGAAAACAAAGCAGAAGGTAACAAAGAAATTCAAAGAAATTCAAAGCAAAGCATAACCACCATCTGTCATCAGAGCAGGAGAAAATCAACCAACCTATTCTAAACTTGTATTTCATCGTGGGGAATCATAGAGGTGAATAACCGCCAGTTAATCATTGCAAGACGTTGTCGTTTGACCGCCTAAGATATTTACTATATTTACTACGCCAAGTATTACTTTGCTAAATATCGCGCCAGTGAACGTGAAAAAATTACCGATTCTTACATATATGGGAGGATGATAGTTGCTATAGACAGGATGTACTTCTGAGACCAGACCAATGAGGCAACAACAACTGTAGACCGAGTCCTGCACCAGCGCACAGTGAAAAAGTATCGTTTGTTACATTGAGGATGGTGGTTGAGATAAACAGGAGGATTGACGTCTGGGTGCAGAGTCATAAGGAGAAAGTGATGAGAGACAATGCAAATGGATAAAAAAGAACAACACTAGAAGCACCAACGAGTAGAACATAAGGATCGCTAAAGGGCATTTAGAAAAGTACTTTGAGCTCTAGAAGAAAAAATGCATCAAGCGAGAATCGAACTCGCGGCTAGTCGATATGACAAATGATGGCAACGACTAAGGTTACCACTACCCCATTGATGCTTATGGTTGATGACTCTTTGATACCTTTATAAACCCATTAGACCAGTATTAAACTCCCTCGGCACTATCAACTTTGGTGTTATACGGTGTGCATTACAACTTTAGAGCACTTGCGCTACCACTATCGCGATACACGAAACGCAGGACAAATTATGACGTCTGAGGTGAAATGATGTTTGTGAAGGTCAAATATCGCCGGCATCGTCAGCTGCCCGATTCACTTTCAAAGTGTTAAGGTCGGGAAATACTTCAAACATCACGGTGACCATCAGTTTCTGGACGAGTATTGGAGTCAATACCACACTTGAATACGCCAGACTTTGCTGAGCATTGTACACAATCTCGAACACGGTTTAGCCACGATGGATTTCGAGGGGAAACTAAGGGAGATTCTTTGCATGAAATCTTCATCTCTTATGGGCAAGTCGACTGTTGTGTGTATGGTGATGCTTGATCTGATTGGTCTTACAAAAAATTGTGCGATTGTCCAATAATATGTTCCGCTAAGGAGGGCGGATGCTTAATAGTCATTTCCTAGTTCCTGAGGAAAGTAGAAGAAATATGACGAATATACATATTGAATGAAGCGTACAGATCAGACAGTAGTGCGCATCCCAATTTATGATCATCCACCACTAGTGCTACTCTTCCGGCCCATACTCGATGCACCTGGCGCCGGAGAGTCAGGAACACTGTAGTCTCCATTAATCAAGTCTTGGATAGACGTCTCGAGTGAGTCTACACGAGCTGACATTTGAGACACTGACAGTAAAATAAAATGAGTCTCAAACACAATCACGGGAAAAAGAGTGAATGTACACATACTCCTGTCAAGTATCTGCCCAGACATATCATCAAACTTTGCTTCAAGTTGTCCAAGCAATGATTCGACAAAGGCTGTAAGCTCGTGGGGGCTGGATATATCTTCGGGTTTAGGGGTTGGTTTTGCTAAATCCATATTACCTCCCGAAGGTACATTAGAAGGCGCAGGCGCTGTTAATGTGTTACTTGAAGGAACCTTTAAGGCCTTGAAAGGTGTAGCCATGATGCAAGGGGTTCTTGATGGATTTGAGAATCGAACCGGGAAGATGGCTTGAACCGAAGAACATGGCGATCACGTGACTCGACATAGCTTCTTTAACTTCAAATCTTTATTTTTATTTTCTGGTGGTGGATATTCTCGATCGCGAAGGTGAAAACTTTTTTTTCAGGTCATACTAGATCATACCAGCCGCAGAGTTAAACTTCATTTCAATACGGCCATTTCAGATTGCATGATGTTATGCTGTTTCGAAGGGAACATCTCACATGGAGAAGGGCATTGAGCACCGCGGATGGCCATGCAAAAACAGTAACTCAAACTATTCACCTACTTCCAGAGTCCTGGCGAAGAAGATCCTGCTTCTCTGTTTGAGGCGGTTCATTGTACCAGAGAGACAGCATGGGAAATTGATTTATGAAGTCTGTTGTCCCTAAATGTCACTGAGCGGCGTTAGCATGTCGCACTTTACCAGCCTGCTTACTTTCTATCAAACTCTCAGGTATGTGTGAGCCCGCTGTTATATTCTGATGACCCTTTTGCTCAGTTGTTGTGCGGGTTGTGCATGATCCAAATTAACGTGGCTCCGATATTCTTAGATGTTGAAAAAATTATCCATTGAATCGTTTCATATCTCTAAAACGATTGAAATTGATGGATTTGAGTGCGCAGTGCCGGTGGCAGTGAAGGCTGCTATTTCAAGATAGATTGCCGCCAGGTTTCTATGTTGAGCCTATGACAGGGCAGAAGCATAACTACTCAAATGCCGTCACCAATAACAACTGAATAACAGGTAGCCCAAGTTATTGAAACGTTCGTGCATAGTTTGCCACATGCAGGGTACTACACCTTGGCATGAGAATTTGGAGGTAGGGAATTCAATGGCGGCTAGAAACAATTGGACGTGATGTCAATGAAACCTGATCTTGATAACACGAGGCTCTTCTAAAGTTTGTCACAAATACATATCACCAGTGCGCGCGCTCAATATGTCGTTCTAAATGCTGTAGCCAATGTAAAAGTCTGTTCCGAGTCTATATGCAGAATGACGGGCTCACCAAGCTGTCAAATCAAAGCATCCAGAAGCTACAGCTACTTTTTATTTTATTTTTCAAAATTACTCGGTTAGGAATGTCAGGCTTTGAAATTGAATCCGACCAGCACTGTAGCGCAAAAACAAATTATTGATTTCTCCAATCCGATCATCTCGGGCCCGTCGGACCTTTATCCAAATTGACCGGAAATTTTTCGAATGGCCGGAGTGAAATTCAGAACAGGTCACGATGCACGAGGCGATGCCGCTTCCCGAGCCCGTCTTTGCATGTTCGGATAAATTACGTAATTTCAGGCGCTGCCTAACCGCCTGCAGAGCGCCAACATACAATCACGGGTCTCCGCTAATGCTTCGTTGATTGAGCTCTTTACTCCTGACTTTGTGTAGGGCGTACAAGCAACGCCCTGGTCAGCAGAGTCTCCATAGAGCTCGGCGTCCTTTGCTTCCTCTTATATCCCCTCCATTGATACCCATCGCTACGAGATACCTTTCACGATTCTAATACGCCCAATAACGTTCGAGTCGGATTGTATATTCCATGCCGTCTCCTTCACGTCAGAAACGCGTGTACCGCAGAGAGTGGAAGCTTCACACACGGGTATGTTTCTTCTATATGGAATGTGCATTGTGCTACTACGCGACTTACACTAACACCTATATTTGGCCTTGCAGTCGATTCGTGGATCAGTATCCCTCCCTCGGCTTCACCTTATTTCTTCCTCGAGACCCTGGTTTGAATGCCCGTCTTGCTACTCGTGTAACGACCGGGTGCCAGTCTGTCTCTGGTGCAAGTCCACAAGCACAGAGAGCGCTGGCGCGTTTTGGGAGAGCATGCCAAAGCAGAGAACAATTAGTGCGCCGATGAAAGTCACTTGGAATTATATCCCAATGACACCCACGACTGGTGGTGTACCTAGAAGTACAAAGTCTGCAGAGGTAAGCCATCTTATTGCGATACAACTCGGAAGGCCAGAGAGGTGCTATGGCACAAACGAGATAGTGTGATTGTTCATTTGTGGCGCTTCTATTTCCCTCTTGCAGTCCCCGCAGAATGATGAAATCAACCAGTGCATTAACTCCAATTGCTTTGACAGATGGTCTCGCGTCCTCGCAGTCGTACTACACCCTCCGCGCACTCGATCTCATCCCATAGTTCATCTCGCGTCAACAAGTCCAATATGTTGCCTTCATCCGCCTTCACTTCAACCATGATTACAACAACAGAGGCTGTTACCATTCAAACCAATACAATTGTCGATGAGATTGACCGTATGCCGTGTGTCGATTCGGACAATAACACCAGCCCACCGAAGAAAGGACAGTTTAACTCTCTTCCGCTACGTCGGAAAGGACATATACTTCGCACTACAGCTGGCATGGTTGTCAACAAAACCAGGCTCTCTGCATTATTTCGGAAGGACGCCGTACCTGTACTCGACAAAGTCGTTCCAGCGTCGGAATCCCCGCGTGTGAAATCTGAGAAAACGAACAAACTCCGGATCAGCACCAATCTGAACCTTGGAAAACCACGGTCTGCGAGGCAGAAGGAGGAAATTATAGTCAATGCGCAACCCAATCTCCCTACTATCCCTGATTCCTCTGTTGTGACCACCCCAAATGCGCAAGTCCTTGACACGTCGTATACGACTCCCACACCTCCATCGTTCTTATCCCCGTTTTGGTACCGCCCAGAGGAGTATGGTCGGCTTCCAGCGACGGCGGCGGCGTCTACTCGCTCAGCTTCTGTCAAAGCCTCCGCACCAGTCAAAACCTCCGGTTCAGTCACACCGCGTTCTAGGCACATACACACACGCTCTGAACCGATTTCTCAGCTAGAGCCTACGCCGGACGATGCTAGTCCCAATTCATGGAAACGTAGGATGTCGGGATTCTTTCGACATTCGATCAGCGTCATGTGGGTTTCTTGTACGGATCTTACGTCGCAAACGCAAACTGACGCGTGTGGTTCTGCTTAGGGTAGGGAATAAGGCGATTCATTGACTTTCGATTGTTTTTTCCAGACTTTAACGAACAACGTACGAATCTTTATGACCAATTTTCCATTTCATCTCTCTCTCCCTGCATATGCTTGATACATACTACTATATCATATGGTCTCTTTTACATTTTTTCCTGTCACTTTTTTTTTTTTTTT
>QLPG01003889.1:0-18534 GCA_003314385.1 Gomphus sp. MG54
AGTATATTGAAAAGGAGAGGAACATAAATCTATATAGGAAGCAATAGGAAGCAATGGAACCCACCCCACTTGTCTTTGTAAGCTAGGCACACAATGTATGAGCCTTACAAATTTAAATGACAATAATCACGGCTACTGCCTAGTCTGGTCTGGTGTTCTTGAGAGTCTGCACGATCCACGATTGACATTGGTTTGGGACATCAGCGACAGGTTCAAACTCGGATTTTTGAGTAAGCTTTTTTTACACCTATCTAACACAACGCACATGGGACATATCACAATTATAAGCAAGTGGAAGCGGTGCCAGTATGGCACCTTCCCAGCACCCTCTTTGATTGAATATGTATGTCGAACACTGGTTTGCAGTAGGTAAGTGTGCTCCTGTTCATGCGGGCGAAAAGACTGGAATTTGCTTCCGCTCATGCAGGCAAAAAGAAAACTGTGAGCATTCACTCATAGCAGCCATTCTGTTTGTCAATATAGAACCTCTCCAACCCAATATGAAATGCTGTGTAACAAAAAAATCATGTAAAATTACCTGTTTTTCAGGCAGTGCGAGAAATCGTAGCAGCCGGGACCGACTGGGTTGGGCCTGACCAACCCCAGTTGCAGAACTGGTGTAACAACACCATATGAACTCTGACCTGTTAAATATATCTAGTAATATCATATACATGTATACAGAGTGGACAACACATTTCAAATAAATCAAAATCCATTGGAAGGTATACTACAGCTTAATGATTGTCTCAGCTGTAGTATACTATATAAAATCTTCTAATAAATTTTGATTCATTTGTACCCTCTGTATACATGAATATTATATTACTGGAAAATATTTAACAGGTCTGAATTGATTTGGTGTTTTTACAGCAGTTCTGCAACTGGGGTTGGTCAGGGCCAGTTGTAAGGGCAACACCTGTGACACTCATGAGCTATCATAGAGTACTAGAGAATAGCATGGGTCATACAAATTTGCACAGGTCATGGGTTCATGTTGCAACTATAGAGCACAGCCAGGCTACTAGTCATATAGTAGCTGGCCTTTGTGCATAGAAGCTTAGACTAAGACATGTTGATTTCTTTATTCAAACTCAGCTAGGCTACTGTACCAGTTGCTTACTAACACTGTAAGTAGCTTCAACCACTTGTAACTCCAACACACCCCCTCATGGGTAGAAGTGTACACTTGTTCTCTTTTGCATCCATGCAAGGTAAGTGTGTAGCGGTGTAGTACATACTGCTTTGCCAATAAGATTCCAAATGGTGCTCAGTAGTGCTGGCAGTTAGTTTCAAGTTGCAGAATTCCTCCAACCTCCTCTAGGTCATTTGTAGGACTGCTGTGAATTTGAAAAATGTGCTGCCATTGGGGATTCTAATTGGAGGGTTGCTAGATGTGCTCTCCAGCTCATCATTTACTGCTAATAACCTCTGGTCCCTTGTCAACTATCCCATGCTTTCTTTGTTCTCCCAGCTCTGGTCCCTGGAAAAAAATGCTGACTTGCATCCTTCGGTATTGCTGAATCCAGTTATGGCTGTATCCAAATACATCACTGATTTTCTGGTGTTGGCTATGGATTTCCTGCTCCCAGTTGTTCTCAAGCTGAAAACCATTGGTGGTGATCTCTTTTTTCACTGATAACAATAAACTTGTCAACCATGTCTGGGTGCTAGTCCTGGTCTCTGTTCTTTCTAGCATGGTATCCCACAGGCAAGGTTGCATCGCACCTCTCCCAGGCTCTAGCTCTCAAGTCCCTGGGTCCAGCTCCTGCTCAGGTTCCACCCCCTCAGCTCCAGCTTCCACTCCATCTACCTGGTATGTGTCAGCCACATGCTGCATCCATGCCAGCATATCATCATGGCATGGCATGGTGTCATGGTGGAGGTGTGTGGTACTGTCACATACATTGGGGTCAATGGTGTCACATGGTTATGTGTGGAGTTTGTGGTCAAATGTGGTGGTGGTGTGGTCCTGCTATCTGTTACCATGGATGGCTTCTAACTCCTTGTTCATCCCCTCTAGCCCCTCCACTTCTCCAGTGGCTCCACCTCCCATCCTTTTGTAGTTGAGGGTATGGCAGATAGGGTTTCCTGGGGTATTCCCACGCTATAATATCGGAGAGTCAGTGGGACAATGAGGGGAATGATTCTCTAGATTTTCCTATGAATTTAGATGTATTTATCTATAGGAAATATATTGCTCTATAGCAATTCTACCGAGAGCTTAGTCCCAGTTTACTCTCTGCTTAGGCACCATACCGGGAAACCGGCCTGGGTGCCAAAGCATCGGTTTATATGTTTGTGGTTCTCCCACAAGATGGATTTAATATATAATGATAGATAATATTATATAGTGATGTTGGAAACCCAACTGTGACCCGGCCTTGCTATATGACGAGTAGCTGGTGCTCTAGTTCCGAAGAGGAAGTATGCACTAGGTGCTTAACCTTCGGTTCAGTGCGAGTGAGTAGATTTTAGTTGTAGCCTAATGGCTAGTGTGATGGGGGGCAAAGGTACAATTATGATTGCTTGTTTTTGGTTACTATTCTACTGTAAATATGTCTTGTACTTATATGAAATGGAAAGTGATTGGTAAGATGAAAACTTCATGGAGTGAAGTTTAGAAGCCGGCCTAATGTGGATGTGCGTGTGATACACCTGCATATATGTGGTGGAAACTATATAGGTGAAAACTTCATAGGGGGAATGATAGAAATAGAATATAATGGGAAATAAACTCAATGGAGAACCACATTCCAGTGTATCCCCTTCCCAACGTGTCCAAGTGAGGTGAGCCAGCCTTTGGGGCTAGGTATGGGGCCAGATAGACAGTGTGGTACAAAACCCATTCCTAGATTCATGAGAATATTCATGAGTGTTCTTCATGGTGAATAGAACTTCGGTGTAAAGCTGTTCCCTGGTCTGGGAATGATTGGGGGAGATATTCCAGTTTTGGTGTAAAAGATATATATAAAATAACTCAATAGTCCCTGGTTCTAACTCCTTTCTGGTCCTCTGCACCTCACACTGTGCACATCTACACTGGCACGTCATTGCAGCCTGGCATGGCCTGGTGGTGGTCATAGGTGGGGTTCCCAGTGCAGCCAGCACGTGTTATATCATAGTATTGCATGGGTATGTAGTAATGGTTAGCATGCATCACATTATGTCCAACATGTGTAGAGATGGCTGCACTCATCGTGTTATGGCCAGTGCACATCACAGCATGCATTAGGCTAGTAAATCTGGTGGCCTTTGCTATTGACTGCATGCATGGTCTTGATTATCACCACATACTGTTTTAGCAGCATCTGGATGATCCTTGGGTCAGGCTAGTAAACATCCTATCCCATCCAGCCAGTCTTAAGGTGCATCCATATGCAACCTTCATCCTACTCTTCTACCTCCTTACTTCCTTCCCTCCTGTTATATCCATGATATAACTCTGACATCCCGGACATCCGACATAGGGTGCTACGAAAGAACCCTACTCCGAACCAAGTCCGAACCTACATTGCCACCTCCGAGTCCAACCAGCATCGTTAACCTCGGACCTCGGACATCTTCCTTTTTCGTCAGACAATAGTCTTATTGTAACACCAATGTATATTTCTCTTGTACTCTGTTTTTGTTCATCTTATTGTTCTCTTGATCATTCCTAATTAGTTACAATAAGGACCATATGTATAAATACCTCCAGACTTCTGTACTATACCTTAGTTTAAATATCGACTTGTATTCCCACTCACTCTTGAACTCCGAGAACTTATCTTCTCCGAACCTCCGAAATAAAGGACTGACGATCGAGGAGGGCACAACATTAAAGTTGAAGCCAAGTCCTTATAACTCCGAACACATGACTCGGACCGACTTACGTCAGCTCGGACCTGACACGAACTCGGACTCTAACACCTCCCTTCCAGTTGCCATTTCTATCATGCTCCATTATCTCACCCCCTCAACAATATGCTGGTCACATAGCATGTTGTTGATTTTGTGTAACAGTGGTAGGGGTTGAATAGAACCTTTGTCATTTCAGCAGCATGTTGTCAAGTACACATACTGAGTATCTGGTAACTTGGCACTGCCGACCAAGCAATCAGTCTATGTCCATGCGCAAGTGACCAAGCCATATACAAGTCACTTGGTATGTCGGTCTTGGCTTGGCACATTCACCATCCACATTCCTCATTCCCATCCCTCATTCATCATCCATTAATCCCAGCTGTCTATTCATTCCTGGTGTGAAGATCAAGCCTGTACACAAGGCTTGTACACGGTATATTTCAGTTTTATCACCTCCACTCCTATCCCATTCCACTTCATCATCATACCCTTATCACTTTCTACAAACTGGAGTGGACCCGAAGTTCGTTGGGGCGGCTATGACACATTGAGCGTGTCGTTCGGTGTGGCCTGACCAAGTGGTTTCCATTTCTTCTGTCTGGGCACAGACTATAAGTAGCAGACATTGTTTACATTTTCACTTCAGTGTTCTTTTCAGTTGACTGAAGTGAGTATTAGTTCCCTCTCTCTTATTTCTATGTTAGAGACTGACTTTTACTTGTTATTGAAGTTAATCTATACTATAGGTAGTTATACTTGCATGCAATAGAGTCTTCTTTTCAGTTGACTGAATTAATCTGCACTATAGTTTTAACAGGTTATGGGCCCTGGCCGTAACTAGATAAACAGCACAGACATACCTTGAACTTAACTGCTAAACAAGAGATAGAACCCCGACCTTTGAATGTCTAGGCAAGATGCCCGATTCATTCAAAGTAATACGATATGACGAGTCTGAAAGACTTGATGAGACCAGTTCCAACTGGAATTTTTGGAAAACGAGGATGATTCCTTACCTGAAAGGGGCAAAACTATGGCCCTACGTATCTGGATTGATCACGAAACCCCCCAACTTGGACCCTGTCACACTAGCCACTTGGGAGGAGATTGACTCCCAGGCAGTTTCTACTATCTTGATGAACATATCCCCGAATGTACAGGCCGGACTGGACTGCTCCTCATCACGAGCAGTGTGGGACAGTTTAATGAGCCGATTTGCGCAAATTGACCCTATTGCGCAAAACTTAGCTCAAGACCGATTGTTCTCTAAGAAGTTCATCGAGGGTGGAACAGAGACCTTACCGGCACACATATCTGCACTACAAAAGTTGAGGGAGGACTGCGGCAGAATAGGCGTAAGCATATCAGACGCAAGATTTGCTGGAGTTCTTATCTTGTCAATGCCATCACCATCATGGGACCCAGTGATAGGATCGCTTGGTGGCACACTGGATCCCAGGCTGGTTATCTCATGTCTTCAGACCGAATGGAACAGAAGACAAGGGAACTCAACAACCAAAAAAGATGCCAACATGGTGTTCCAGACAGGCTCAAAGACCGCAGTGAAATGTGAAAACTGCGGGAAAACAGGTCACACAAAAGCGAAATGTTGGGGAAAAGGTGGCGGCCAAGAGGGTCAGTACCCAGAATGGTTCAAAGGAAAAAAAGGACCCACACACCTCAAATGTGGTCAAAACGGTCTCAGATTCACACATCATATGGGCTTATGGACACAAAGGAAACCCAAACATGTGGTTTGCAGATTCCGCTGCAACCATTCACATAACACATGACCGAAACGACTTCACCTTGTACCACAAATATGAATCTAACTGAATAATCAAAGCATTTGGAAAGAATGAGGTACAAGGGATAGGTGAAGGAGACATACTTGTAGAAACCAAATATCAAGGCAGAATCACAAAGATCCAACTCACCAAAGTCATGCACGTGCCTGGCGCCGAAGGGAAAATCTTATCACTCAAGTCCTGGACCAAAAGGGATATGAGTCCCGCATAGTCAATGGACATATCTACATCATGAAGGGTGGATACACCTACACACAAGCTGCATTGGGAGGAGAACTATATGAGATTGACCTGAGAGTCATACCCTCCCAGGAATCTGTACTAGCTGCCGTAAAGAGGGATCCATTGGCCACTGATTTGTCAACTTGGCACAGATGGCTAGTTCACCTAGGAGACACATTAGTCAAGAAGCTGAATACTAGTGGCACTGTGAAGGGAATGGTTGTGACTAACCTCGAGCTGAAAGGATTATGTGAAGACTGTGTGGTTGGAAAGATGGACGAAAAACCATTTGTTGCCAGAGAAGATCAAGATACTTGTCTCTTTGGCACTCTGCACGCCGACTTGATAGGCCCGATGAATCCTGAAGCAAGGTGGTCTCATGCCAAATACTGCCTGGTTGTGAACAATGATCACTCAGGCTTTGGATTTACCTTTAACCTAAGGCAAAAAAGTGACACCGTTAAATCGATCATCGATTTGGATAAGTCAATCGAGACAAAATTCCAAAAAAGGGTACATACCTTGCGGGCAGACAATGGAGGAGAGTTTCTGAATGATGTCCTATTGGAGTACTGCCGAGACAGGGGGATCTCCATAGTGACATCAATTGCTCATACCCCAGCCATGAATGGTCGAGCGGAAATGTTAAGTCCGCGTGTCGGGCGCTTAGCTAGTACTTCCGAAAGGGCTATCCAGGTTAGCGTGGAGGTCCTTAACGGGGCCAAGGGCCGAAGGCGGAAGTCGGACGGGCTACAGGCGGAGGCAGAAGCGCCGGGAACTTAGGGTCAGTCGCGGAATGGTTCAATCTGGTCACTAAGGTGTTCGAGGTCGAAGGGACTTGGCTTCAACTTATGTGTTGCGCCCTCCTCGATCGTCTGTCCCTAATTTCGGAAAGGAGACAGGAGTTTACCGGAAATGAATCGGAAACTGGTGGGAGACTAAATCGATATTTGTACTAGCGAACAGTCCAGTCGACTGGAAGACTATATACATGCGACTATCCTTGTACTATCTTTGCCTGTCATAAAACAAGGAGGAAGGGAGTACAAGGGGTCAATATAAAAGAGAAAACAAGGGAGTGAGGTATGCAATGGTCCTGCGTGTTGGTTATCAAGGTAATGGAACCTTGACTTTGGAGTCTTCGGAGGTTTGGGATCGCAGAACATCCGGGAATCGGTTATCCAGGCTTGGTCGGTCGGAAAGGTCTCAGAAACAATGTGGGTGGTTGTGGTGTTTAATGAGGGTTTGTTCGGCAGCATGGGCCATAACAAGAAAGAAGAAATCGGATCCTCACCGAAGGTGCAAGAACCATGCTAAAGGACTCAGACCTAGGGAAAGACCTCTGGGGAGAAGCAATTGCAACTCACATGTATATCCGGAACTGCTGCCCATCAAGTCTGCTTCCTAATGGAGTGACACCTTATGAAATGGTCCATGGCAAGTGTCCATCAATTGGTCACCTAAGAGTCTTTGGAGCAAAATGCTTCATAAAAATACCAGATGAGACTCGCACCAAGTTAGATGACAAAGCCAAAGAGTGTCACCTAATTGGTTATGAGGGCAAATCCATATATGTTGTGACCGACAAAGACAGGAAAAGAGTTCGGACGAGGAATGCCATATTTGTCGAAGGACTGGGACACCAAAGCCTCACCAAAGCCTGACTGGGGAAGACAGGGACGATTCAGATTCACACTTCATGAATTCAGAAACAAACCCAGCATTGGGTGACAACTCTACCAAATATGAGATGAAGACACGGAGGACTAGTGCAGAAGTCTGGGGAACAGAACCAGTCAGACGATCAGATAGGATAAAAGAACAACACGCAGCTGAAAGAGTACTTGTCACAACCACAAGCAAGGACAGGAATGCAATAGACATCGGAGATATACAGATCCCACGTTCACATTCAGAGGCAATGAAGTTGCCAGAAGCGAAGAAATGGAGAGAAGCAATGGACTACAAATTATCCAAACTTGATGAGATGAACACCTGGGAAGAGGTAGAAAGGAAAGACGTACCAGATGATATGGATATCCTAGCAGGGATGTGGGTGAATACAGTAAAGAAACAAGACTCTGGCGAACAAAGGTTCCGATCACGATGGGTGGTACGCAGAGATCAGCAGAAAAACAATATATCGTTGAGCGACACATTTGCACCTGTGTCACGGATCTCATCCCTCAGAACACTACTTGCTCTCGCAACCATCAGTAACATGCATATTTTTGCCTGGGACATCGACTTGGCTTACCTTCATGGGAAGATAGATCACAACATCTACATAGAATTACCTGAGGGCTACAGAAAGCAGGACAAAGTTGGAAAGCTCAATAAGGCCTTATATGGCTTACCCGAAGCGGCCTGAGCCTGGCGAGAAGACTTGGAGGACAAACTGAAATATTTAGGTTTTGCACCTCTTGGAAGTGACTCAGGCGTCTTTGTCAGGAAAACAAGTGATGGGATAACGGCAATTGACATGCATGTTGACGACACTACAGGGATATATTTGAGCGAGGGGGAGGAATTGAGCCTAAAAGAAGGTGTTCAGAAGTTCTACAAGATCAAGGAAAAAGATACCTCAAAACCATTCAAGGTGTTAGGTATTCTAATCACCAGGGACAGTCAGCAAGGAACCTTGAAAATGTCACAAGGAGAATACATTGACGACTTACTGTGAAGATTCCAGATGGAAGAGTGTAATCCAGTTGCAACTCCTGTAGACAAAGGCTCACACCTAGACAAAGACACAATCCCCTATGAGAACGAAAGAGAATACCAGGCACTCACAGGATCGCTCACCTATGCTGCTACTTCCACTCATCCCGACATCTCGTATATCACACAGTTCTTATCCCAAGCGAACAAGAACCCCTCCCAACAAGACTGGAATGCTGGGAAATGGGTATTGAGGTACCTGAAGGGTACAAGGGATTTGGGCATCATATATCGACGTGACCCAAAGGTATCTGACAACTCTAAAGGTAGTCACATGACCCCATGGGGGTATTGTGATGCGAACTATGCTGAAGAACCCAGGGATTGCAAATCGACTAGCGGGTATGCATTCATGCTGGCAAACAGACCTATCACCTGGAAGTCAAAGAAACAGGCTTCCGTAGCTTTGTCAACCACCGAAGCCGAGTACTATGCGCTAGGAATTGCCTGCCAGGAGGCCATTTGGCTAAAACAGCTTTGCCAGGAGCTCCATTTGATCATACACAAGCCAATTCTCATACTCTCTGATAACACCGGTGCAGTGGCACTATCCGACAATCCCGTTTTTCACAGCCGGTCGAAGCATATCGATATACGATGGCATTTTGTTCGTGACCTTATTCGTTCCAAAGTCATACGCACTTCACATATCCTGGGAGCATCTAATGGGGCAGATTTCCTCACGAAGGCCTTACCTCGCTTTGAGCATGAGAGGTGTCTCAAACTGTTGGGAATGGAGTAGAGGGTTCAAACTGAGGGGGAGTGTGAAGATCAAGCCTGTACACAAGGCTTGTACATGGTATATTTCAGTTTTATCACCTCCACTCCTATCCCATTCCACTTCATCATCATACCCTTATCACTTTCTACAAACTGGAGTGGACCCAAAGTTCGTTGGGGCAGCTATGACACGTTGAGCATGTTGTTCGGTGTAGCCTGACCGAGTGGTTTCCATTTCTTCTGTCCAGGCACAGACTATAAGTAGTGGACATTGTTTACATTTTCACTTCAGTCTTCTTTTCAGTTGACTGAAGTGAGTATTAGTTCCCTCTCTCTTATTTCTATATTAGAGACTGACTTTTACTTGTTATTGAAGTTAATCTGCGCTATAGGTAGTTATACTTGCATGCAATAGAGTCTTCTTTTCAGTTGACTGAATTAATCTGCACTATAGTTTTAACACCTGGGCCCGTTCTACTTTGGGACATTTTGTCCTTGTTTTATCCTCAGCCATGACCCTATTGTTTTATATTTCGGTCACTTTCTATTATCCTACCCTTGGCCACATTTCTATTATCCTATTTTTCATTGCTCTATTCTCATTTACATTCCCTCATTCTATTTTTGATCCTTGTCAACATTACCTCCACATGCTCTGCATACCTTATTGTTCTCCATTCCTTATTCCACATCTCACTTCTTAACCTATATAAGTAGCACATGCATATACATACTTCCTCATTCTGGATATCAACTTGGCATAAGCCTCCTTGTCTTCGCTCCTCCCATCTGAAGTCCTTACTTAGGCCAGCACCCTTGGCACCCTCTTGGATACTTCTTCTGTCTGAAATCAGTGGCATGCACGGTAAGTAGGGTGTAATGCACAAGTATGTTGAAGCCAAGCCACCCCAATCAGTCTCCAGGACTTGACCGATTCCTGCCAACATTGTAAAGCTGGCACTATTGCAATAATGCTCAGCCCACACATGGTTGGCATTCCCAAGGCCTGACACATGTGAAGGAAATTTTTCTATACGGTAGTTTTGAGTAGTGTGTTTTGGAACCATAAGCTGGTAACCCGAGAGCTGTGACAAAACTTTGGTGTAAAGAAAGTCCAATCAAGTTCTCTGACACAAGCTAATGCCTGTCCAGGTTGATGTCTAAAAAGAATTGTTTAGAGGGGGCCTTGGCAGGTGACTTGTCAATTACCTGTAGGAATAATAGTCTATGTTCGTGAACTATTATTCTACCCTTGCCTAGGATTATTTCCACAGATGTCCTATAAAATCTAGTTTAGTTCTTTTATGATGTTTTTACATACCTTTTATATTTTGTCCAAGAAACTTTCCACTTCAGCAGTAGAAGGGCTTGAGGTTTACTCTCTGAGTGACCTCTGTCAATAGTCTTAGTGGTTGGCGACCTACTTAAGAGAGTGCTGGCAGCACTAAATAATCCGGCAGATTTTGGGTGAAGATAAGCTTGATTTTTATCCTACAGAACTAGTCTCTATTTATACTAATTCTAAGCTAATTATGTAACTCCCCAATAAGGCAAGGCTTTCCTGAAATTAGTAGAAGGGTGTGGAAAGGAATGGAAAGTCCTAGAAACTTGTGGCAGTTATGAGTCACCCTGTAATCACTAATAAATCACCCTATAGTCATTAATGAGTCACCCCATAGTTATTAATGAGTCATATTCCTATGGCTGGTGGTCTCGTGACTGGTCAAGTCACAAAATATTAATAGTAAATAAGCCGAGCTTCTGGGCTGACCTTATGTGTAATAATTATTAAATAAACCCAGGAATTTGTTGTACAATCAGTCTTGATCCAGCAATTTGGTGTGATTTTCCATGTGTAAGTGTTTGACACCAGGCTGTGGGTCCTTGTGGTCCAAAATAGAAATAAGCGAAAAGTATAAGTGTTTTTGGTGGATTTCCTTAGGCTTGAAGTGCTTGATGGTTTAAGAGTTAATTACTTTGAGTAATTCACTCTTAAATGGCCAGATATTTTTGGTAGTCACTTTAGACTGATTTTTGGATTATTTTCCGAGTGAGAGAGGTTTGGAATCCTTTAAGCTGATCCCTGATCCGATGGTGTTATAGCCCATGACGCCAAACAAACCCACATTAAGCACCACAGCCACCCGCACCATTTCCGGGACCCATCCGATCGCCCAAAGCCTGCATAACAGATTTCCAGAGGTCTGACATACATCCTGAGGTTCCACAATTCCGAACCTCCGAAGACTCCAAAGTCAAGGTTCTGTTACTTTGATAACCGATGTGCAGGACCATCGCGTACCTCACTCCCTTGTTTTCTCTCTTATATCAACCCCTTGTACTCTCCTTCCCCTTGTTTTATGACCGGCAAAAGATAGTACAAGGATAGTCACATGTATATAGTCTCCTAGTCGACTGGACTATTTGCCAGTATGAATATCGACTTAATTTGCATCGTAGTTTCTGATTAGTTTCCGGTAAAACTTCCTGACTCTCCGAAATTAGGGACAGATGATCAAGGAGGGTGCAACACATAAGTTGAAGCCAAGTCCCTGCGACTGCGAACCACTTGTACCATCCTATACCAAACAGACCCCAGACTCTCGGCGTTCTGACTTCCGTTTCCAATTCCTCCAATTCCAATCCGATCCAAACCCTTACCCTGCCTTTGGAATACGAACTCTCCCCTCGGAACCCTAACGGAAAACCCCCGACCCTTTCTGGAAGTCTCCAGCTGAGCGCCAACACGCGGATTTAACAGATGGCCCTTCCTATCTGTTAGAGAATTTCCCATTCCCCAACAATACTTCCTCATTCTGGGTATCGACTAGGCTTAGGCCCCTTTACTTCCCTCCTCCTGTTAAGTCTTCTACTCAGGCTGACATTCTCAGCACCCTCCCGGGTTTATCTTCCATCCCAAATTGGTAGCACATATGGAGAGTAGGGTGTAACACATGAGTACGTTGAAGCCAAAGCCACTGCTACCAGCCTGCAGGACTTGGCCGCTCCCTGTCCAATCCCTCGGCATTACCGAAGCTTGACAACTGTTCACAATGATCAAGAATAGAATGAAGGAATGTAAACAAGAATAGAACAATGAAGATAGGATAATAGAAATGTGACCAAGAACAAGATAATAGAAAGTGACTGACTATAAAACAATAGGGTCATGGCCGAAGATAAAACAAGGACAAAATGTCCCCAGGTTGCATGGGTCGAGGAGTAGGAGTAGACAGGGTGGGGTTAATAGATGACAAATATGGAAGGGGTGAATGAGGGCTGGGGGTCAGGAGTGTGGATGGTGGATGTGCCAAGCCAAGACTGAGGTACCAAGTGACTTGCAAGCAGCTCGGTCTCTTGTGCATGGACATGGACTGATTGCTTGATTGGCACAGCCAAGTTACTGGATACTCAGTACATATACTTGACACTTCAATATACTCGTGCATTGCACCCTACTTTCCATGTGTGTCACTAATTTGGAACAGATATAATACCTGGGAAAGTGCTGAGAGTGCTGGCCCAAGTAATGGACTTCAGATGGGAAAAGGGAAGACAGGGAGGTGCAAACCTAATCAATCTTCAGAACGAGGAATTATCTACAAACATTCGCTACTTATATAGGTTAGAGAGTAAGATGTGGAAGCAAGGTGGTATAAGGAACGGAGAACAATAAGGTATGAAGACCATGTGGAAGTATTGTCCACAGTGATCAAGAATAGAATAAAGGAATGGAAACAAGAATAGAAAAATGAACATAAGATAATAAGA
Organism: Gomphus sp. MG54; assembly: GCA_003314385.1. Taxonomy (NCBI): domain Eukaryota; kingdom Fungi; phylum Basidiomycota; class Agaricomycetes; order Gomphales; family Gomphaceae; genus Gomphus; species Gomphus sp. MG54. The sequence goes on from QLPG01003889.1 coordinate 13,089, forward strand.
ATGTCGCCAAGAATAAGATAATAGAAAATGACTGAATATAAAACAATAGGGTCATGGCTGAGGATACAAAATAAAGAAATGTCCTGAGGTGAAACAGGCCAAGAAATAAATAATAAACAGAGTGGGGATTAAAGGATAATGAAGGGGAAAGAGTGGATGAGGGGTAGGAATAGGGAATGTGAATGATGAATGTGCCAAGCCGAGACCAATGTACCAAGTGACTTGTATATGGCTTGGTCACTTGCATATGGAAATAGACTGATCGTTCAGTTGGCACTGCCAATTTACCCAATGTACGAAGCTTAGCTTGGTTGGTGCCATCATAAACCTCAGGCTCACAAATCTTGGCATGATAGCCAGGGTTGGGATTGGTTTTAGGGAGTGGTTGGGCTAATTGCTCAACGAGTGGTTTGAAAATCTTGTCAGCATTAGAGTTTGAATTAAGAGTAGGGTTCGGGTTTGCTTCATCAATGTCATTAATGTCAATTGGTTCTTCATTGCCATCATCCTCAGGTGGAGTGTTTCCACCTGATGGGCCAGCTTCATGAATCAAAAGTTGTTCTTACAGTCATCAAAGTTTGGAAATTTCCTGCAACTGGTTCAGGACTTCTACAATGAAAGGTAGATTATGGACAGTTGATCGAGTGTTCATGATGGTTGTGATATGCAAAGATGATATGTGAGGTGTGATCAGGTGTAGAAGTCAGATAATACTGTTACAATATGAAAGAATGACATGGTCATAATAAACGTAATATCTCTTAAGGTTGAAGCAATGGCAAGGTTTGGAGTAAGGCAAGGCTTCAACTTTAATGTTACACCCACCAGATTGCACTGGACCCTAATTTCATAAAGGCAAGAACAGAAATTAAGTCTAAGATGAATGGAAGGAAGCTAGTCAAAATCTTAGTTGATTATCTGACTGAGGACTGAACTACTGAATGTACAAGATCTTTATACTACTTTTCAAATCTACAAGGAGTCAACTAGATTCCTATAATAGATAAGAAAGTCCCAGGATCATGAAAAGTGAGAACAGAAATACTATGTCCCAATCTTAATCTCTTCCATGACATTGAGGGGTGATGTGTCATCCCAATTCCCAATGGAGTTATCTTATAAGGAATGTAGTAGCAGATCAGATATCAGAGATAGAATGGAATTGCAAATAAGGAAAGTGGAGCAGAATGTAATGAGGAAAGTATTAAATGTAAATGAAGTGAAAATGGATTTCTGAACATATGGGGATTGATGTAAATGAGTGGAGCAAATTGACAGATGCATGTGATGCCAAGATGGATACACAAGGTGCGTATAGTTCGAGGACTGAGGGCATATAGTTGAATAGGTGAGTGAGTGTGGATTTAGGCTAAATGGCTGAACTGAATAGTTGGGCATGCCGGCCTATGGTTCCTAATAGTAGGGCACAATGCACAAGTATGTTAGAGCCAAGCCACCCTGATCGGTCTACAGGACTTTGCCAATTCCCTGCCAGCATCATGTAGTCGGTACTATTGCAATAGTACTCAGCCCACACATCATCAGCATTCTCGGTGCCTGACACAGTGATAAGTATTAACAGGATTATTAACAGGTTCTAATCTAGAGGAAAATGATTCACAGAGTTTTGGGTACCATTTATCTATGACATGGTACAGGGTCTGTGTTGGTCAGGTTTTGCTAATGTGGGGAGCAGATTTTTTGGAAGGTCAGATTGAGTGCTGAGTGAAAACTGCAGGCTCAGTGGTACCAAGAATCAGTTGGGGATGGAGATCTGAATGAAGTATTACTCAATACTCTGTTAATCAACTATTCACAAGTCACTAGTATGTTAGTCTTGGCTCAGTATATTCTGTTATTATATATGTCTTTTCAATTCTTTTATTACTAGAGTTAATATATCTCACATGTATCTTAGTTAGTATGAGTTGTGAGATGAGTGGGGTTGCACAAGACTATGGCTTTTTGAGTGTATTTTTAGCTTCAGCTTGTTCATCATATTTTCCAAAGTTGAATTGCAACTCATCTATGAACATCTCCAGATCAACAGTCCAATTGGGTTTAGTATTTGGATTCCTGGTCAGGTAAGGCTTGAAATGCTATAGTGTAATACCTTTCAGATATGAAATTATGTAATTTATCTTCAACCTATTATCCTTGAAGGCATGGGGGTGTATTTGAAAATTCATGTGCATAAGAATAAAAAGGCCTTTAACTTCTTTAGATCAGACCCATCAAAGTTTTTAGATGCCCTGATTTGGGCCATCTGGCCTTTCTTACAATGATGTTTGACTATCTTCCCTAGTTCTATGATTGCATTTAAGAATTCCCAGTCCTTTACAGCTGGTAAAAGGCTCTTAGGTTTAGGAGTTTCTTCCAGTTTGGTATCCTCAGGAGTTATTGCCAAACTGTGTTTGCTTTCATCCAGGAATTAGTCCAGTTAGGCCTTCTTCAACTACCTCTTCAGTTACCTCCTTAATATATACTGAATCAGAAGAGGTTATGACTTGGTGTCATTCCATAAGCAAAATACTATAGCAAAGTCTGAAGTTATACAGGGGAGTATTTTAGATAAAGCATGGACTCTCCTTTGCTAGATTATAGGTGTAACTTGGCTTATTTCTGGAGTGTGGGCTCATCCACTCCACATTTCTCTTTTCTATTGTCTCAGAGGGTGCTTAAGGACTTACCATATATTCGAACACTCAACATGTTTGAACCACATGCTCCATCCATTCACTGACATCTCAAAGTGGCACCTATCTAGTCTGAATGTGCTCAGGAAGATTCCGATGGCTCCCATGGTCCAACCACCACCACTGCTGCCCGTTGAACTCCCAGCACAGCCTACTGCCGCATCATTAGCTACCATACTTGAACAACTTAGTACTCTGATATATAGAATCACTCTCCCTAAGACCAAGACTGCTAAAACAGTGACAATCTCTCTTAATGTCCTGCACCAAAGCTGCAACCTCATTTTCAGAGCCCGATTGATGCTCATAGATTCATATGACCTACAATTAACCGAAGTATATAAGCATCTGGATGCTATCTCCACCCACTTAGGCCTTCCAAACACCATGCAACCTACTAGGAAACCCACCTATGCAGCTGTCCTTACCTCACCCACTCTGCCAGCCCCACAGTCAACTCCTGACCCTAAAACACCATTCCGCAATATGCAATTTGACCTCACACTTGTGCAATCTGATCACAACAATCCAGTGCTCTCTGATGAGGAGCTAGGAGAGGAAATTGCCAGAGCTATTGAAGATGCTGATTGCTGGTTTGAAACAAGATCATGCACACCAGATGCAGATGGGAATGAGGACATAGAGAACATCCCACCACAAATCCGTACTGCAGGTGGACACCAGAGTGGGGATATTTGGCTCACTACTTGCAGTGAAGCTGAACAAATATATCTTGCCTCCACAGCACACCACTGGCTCCCCAAACTCTCTAATCAGCTCTCTGTTGCCCAAAAGACTTTCACAGTCATTGTTCATGGTATTCCCACTACATTTGACACCTTATGAGACAGCTGCAATGTTATCTCTCTCATTAACCAGAATGTCCACATCATCACTCATCCCTTGACACTCCAACAGATTGAACTCCTCTCTCGCCCATGGAAAAATCAGCAAACTAAAACACACATGTCTATAGTTCTCTTCTTTACAGATGCTCAAGTTGCCAATAGCTGTATCAGCCACCACATTGCATTCCAAGGTCACCTCCACCCAACAACCAAATTCCTATGTCACCCACCACAATGCTATAATTGTCATCGATTTGGTCACTTTGCACAGCTCTACAAGAGGACAACATCTTGTAGACAATGCTCAGGCAAACATATAACATGAGATTGCCTTTGCCCCAATGCAGAAAAATATGACAAACCCATACTGTATCAACACACCACACTGAGATGTGCCGTCTGCACAGGAGCTCATGCAGCAACAAGCCAGGAATGTCCAATGTGCAAAGCAGCCCTAGACCACCATGTGCGCAAACTTGCTAAGGAAGGTCCCCTTTTTGAGGCCTAATCCAGCCAACTACACACTCTATACTAGCTGCACCTGACCACTGCTTGACACCCTAATCCCTGAAGCATGATATTTCTGCAAAACACTTTGACCAAAATACCCTTTGTACTGCCAATCCTGGCCCACCCATTTTGGACTGGACATGAGCCATCTGTGATGTTCTGGCAACTTGCTGGCACACCGCAGAAATGAATGGGATCTCATTTTCCCCTACACTCACAAAACCCAGTTGTCATATCTCCTCATATCACATATTCTATCTGCCACAGTTCCTAGTAGATAACTATCTCTCACACAGTACTATTGTTTTGTAGTTAGAGTACATCATAAGTGCTTGTGCTTCGAGCACTATAATTGAATCTCTCTTTCTCTCTCTCTCTTGGCTTATTTTTGCACAGGCTATTACTCAAGTCCTAGGAGGCATGATGAAAAGTATATAACAGATGGGTGTTTCAGATTATACTGTTAAGGTGTGAGCAATGCTTTACTATAATAGAAAGATACCAAGGTTTCAGTTTGGTCCTGTTACGCCCCATGCCTCCAACAAACCCACACCAATCCCCACAATCATCCACCCCCGTTTCCGAATCCTCCCCAACCATCAAAGCACAGACCCGTTCCTGTTCCCGTTCCTGTTCCCGTAACATCCGTCCGAACCACCACTAATCCGATCCCGATTCCCGCAACCTATTTCCGCATCTTAATAACCGACGCGCTAGTTTATCGTGTACCTTACCCCCTTGTTCTTCCTTACTATTGACCCCTTGTACCCCCTTTCTTCTTGTTTTATGACCGGCAAAAATAGTACAAGGATAAGCCACATGTATATAGTCTGACAGACGACTGGACTGTTCGCCAGTATGAATATCGATTTAGTCTCCCACCAGTTTCCGATTCATTTCCGGTAAACTCCCGCCTCCTTTCCGAAATTAGGGACAGACGATCGAGGAGGGCGCAACACATAAGTTGAAGCCAAGTCCCTTCGACCTCGAACACCTCAGTGACCGGATTGAACTATTCCGCGACCTACCCTAAGTTTCCGGCGCCTCCGTTCCCGTCCGTAGTCCGTCCAACTTCTGTCTCGGTCTTCGGCCCTGTTACGGACCCTCACACTAACCCAGATAACCCCTCCAGAAGTACTAGCTAAGCGCCTGACACGCGGACTTAACAGGTCCAGTGAACTGAGATAGACATGACATGGCTTCAATATGCTTGCACTGCATCTACTTGATCTGTTGTATTACTAGATTTTGGAAGGATGTTTTGGTTGTGAGCTGAGATGTTAGGACCAAATGTGGACTTATACTGAGGAACAGAAGAGCTTTACATACCTTGGTTTGATAATCTGAACTGAAGTACATACATGAGAATGAGCCCTTTATATACTAAATAGG
>QLPG01003891.1:1104-28595 GCA_003314385.1 Gomphus sp. MG54
CCTTCCATCCCTTTCCATAAGCTTCTCACTAATTTCTAGAAGGTCTTGCCTTATTTGGGAGTTACATAATCAGCTTAGAATTAGTATATATAGAGACTAGTTCTGTAGTGTAAAAGCAATCAAGCTTATCTTCACCCATAATCCACTGGATTACTTAGTGCTGCCAGCACTCTCTTAAGTAGGTTGCTGACCACTAAGACTATTGACAGAGGTCACTCGGAGAGTCAACCTCAAGCCCTTCCACTGCTGAAGTGGAAAGTTTCTTGGACAAAATATAAAAGGTACGTAAAAACATCATAAAAGAACTAAACTAGATTTTATAGGACATCTGTGGAAATAATCCTAGGCAAGGGTAGAATAATAGTTCACGAACATAAACTATTATTCCTACATGTAATTGACAAGTCACCTGCCAAAGGCCCCCTCTAAACAATTCTTTTTGGACATCAACCCAGACAGGCATTAGCTTGCTGTCATCTTGTCGGAGAACTTGATTGAACTTTCTTCACACCAAAGTTTGTCACAGCTCTTGGGTTACTAGCTTATGGTTCCAAAACAGGTGGAGCCAAGAGAGGGATTGTGGAAGTTGGAGCCTGTAGGCATGTTTTCTCACTTTTCTTTGAATGGTATATGGTCCCAAGTATCAGTGGCTCAATTTCTACAAGGGTTGTTTTGTCCAGATGTCCGAGGCATCTAGGTACACTTGGTCTCCTGCTTGGTATTCTGGTGCTGGGGTTTGGCATTGGTTATAGGGAATGGCACGGGTTGGGCCAACCTACATGGGTCACTGGGTTGGGTGTCCTTGGGTGCAGGTCAAGCTGAGAGCACCTGCAACCTGGCCCAATCCATGGTGTCACACGTGTGCGTATGACACACATGCACCACACATGCACACGACATGCCTGCACTGCACACGCACATGGACAACATGGACAACATGCATGCACCATATGCATCGTATGCACCATACGCGTGCGGGTGCAGCGTGCACCTGACACCCGTCGACCCATGGGTTGATGGGTTTGGGTTTCTCATGGGTCAGGTGCAGGTCACTTACATTTGACCCGTGGGTGATCCATGCCGCTCCCTAGTTGGTTGTAGTATTATGCCATATCATCCTTTGCTTTTGCCAGTGCTGACTTCACTTCTTCTAATGACTATTCCATTCGGTCTTTGAACTCATTTACTGTTTCCATCTGTGACTTCAACTGTTGTGGTTCAAAACCCATTTGAGGATGTTATCCCATGTCTAACATGAAGGGAGTTTGCTATGTGGCAGAATGCACATGATTATTGTACTGGAATTCTGCCATCGGTAGGAGTTCATCCCAGTCATCTTGTTGCTCATTGACAAAGACTCGGCTGTACTGCTCCAACTCCTGGTTGACACATTCTGTCTGGCCATCTCCCTGGGGGTGGTAGGCTGTTGTTGCTGCAAGCTTGATACCCAGGAGTCAGTAGAGTTCATGGGTGAACTCCGAGATGAATTGAGGACCTCGGTCTGAGATCACCTGTTTCGGAAGTCCATGCAGTTTCCATACATGTGTCAGATAGAGTTGTGCAGCTCCTAATGCTGTGATGGTAGTGTTTGTGGGGAGGAAGTGCACCCTTTTGCTTACTGAGTCAACTATGTTCATGACCGCATCATGTCCATGGGCATCCGGCAGCTCTACTATAAAGTCTATGCTAATAGTGTCCCACCGAGCTTCAGGGATGGGGAGTGGTTCCAATTCTCCCATTGGAGGCTGTCTCCGGATTTTGGTCTGTATGCAGGAGTCACAGGTTTTTACATACTGTCCCATGTATCGTGACATCTGAGGCCACCATTAGTTCCTGGAGATCAGTTATAGTGTTTTCCATCTCCCCGCATGTCCAGTTATTCATGTGTCATGGTGCTGGGAAATGATGCATCTCCAAAGGTCTGGATCATTCAGGATGTAGATCCTCCCTCAGACCTGGAGGAGGCTATCCTGTTCCATCCACTCGGCAGATCGTACCTATCTGGCATGCCCTCGTCGGAGTTCTATGATAGCCTTGGCTACTGGATCTTCTAGGCCCAAGGTCTGAAGCTTTGCTTGTATGTCTAGGAGGATATCTCTTTCTTCTCTGACTGCCGTAATCCCCTCCAGAGCTCAGATCATGAACAGCTCTGGTCGGAGGAGGATTATATTCTCATTATCCTCTGATCCAGATCCATAATCTGCTCTCCTGGAGAGTGCATCTGCTTTGCCCATACTTTGTCCCAGTCAGTGATGGAGTGTGAAGTCGAAGCAAGATAGAAAGAGGGACCATCAGGCTTGCCTTCAGTTTAACTTCTTAGAAGTTCTGAAATACTCCAGATTCTTATGGTCTGTCCAGATCTTGAACTGGATTTGTGTTCCCTCTAGGAAGTGTCGTCATTCCTCCAGAGCTCGGATGATGGCCAACATTTCTTTGTCATGGATTTTGTAGTTTCTTTCCACTGGGCTTAGGCTTTTGAAGAAGAAGGCAATTGGATGTCACAACCTGTCTTCTGGCGATTGTTGTGAGATGGTGGCCCCTGTGGCAAAGTCTGAGGCATCCGCTTCTACTCTGTATGCCCAAGAATCATCCAGGAATGTCAGTATCGGGGCCGAGGTAATAAGCTCCTTAATTTTTTGGAGCACCATCTCCTCTCTCTCTCCCCATCTCCATGGTTCCCCTTTCTTTGTGAGGTCAAAGAGTGGTCGAGCATGAAGGGATAAGTCCTTGATGAAGCACCAGTAGAAGTTTGAAAATCCAAGGAATGACTAGACTTCCTTTCGATTCTTTGGAGTTGGCCACTCCATTACTCCTTGGACTTTTACAGGGTCCATTTCTACCTTTCCTTCTGATATGATGAGTCCCAGATACTCAATTCGTGTTCTTTCAAACTTGCATTTTTCTTTCCAAAGATAAAGTTTCTGTTCTCGGAGTCATTCTAACACTTGGCATGTGATCCTTCGGTGCTCGGCCAAGGTCCAAGAATAGATGAGGATATCGTCAATGTATACACAGACGAGTCCTGCTAGGATGAGGTCTTGGAAAATTTCATTCATCATTGTTTGAAAGGTGACTGGACTGTTTGTGAGCCCAAAGAACATCACCAGTGGCTCAAACAGTCCTTGGTTTGTCCAAAAGGCAGCCTTCCACTTGTCTCCCTTCTTGATTTGGACGTTGTTGTATCCCCATCTGACATCCAGTTTTGTGAAATATTTAGCTTCCTTGAGCTGGTTCACCAGCTCCGGAATGAGGGGTAGCAGGTATCGGTTCTTCACTGTCATTTCATTTAACTTTCGGTAGTCCTGGATGAGATGGAGGGATTCCTCTTTCTTTTTGATGAAGAAGACTGTCAGGCTCCGGGAATGCCGAGGAGTGGCCAAGTCCTGCAGGCCAGAAGTAGTGGCATGGCTTCAACGTGCTCGTGTGTTGCGCCCTACTTCCCATGCATGCCACTGATTTGGGACAGAGGGATACCTGGGAGAGTGCCGAGAGTGTCGACCCAGGTAAAGGACTTGGGACAGGAGAAGGGAGGACAAGAAGGTGTAAACCTAGTTAATTTCCAGAACAAAGAACCATCTATATACATTGGCTACTTATATAGGCTAATAAGTGAGATGTGGAACAGAGTGGCACAAGGAATGGAGAACAATAAGGTATGAAGAATCATGTGGAGGTATTGTCCACAATGATCAGGAATAGAACAAGGAATGTGGACAACAATAGAACAATAAAGTATGGCTGAGGACAAAAGAGTGAGTGAGAATAGAACAATGGGAGTGGCTGAACATAAAACAATAGGGCCACTGCCAAGTGACAACAAAGAGTGAATGTCTCAAGGGTAAACAGGCAAGGAGAAGGACAGGGAATAATGGAGAATAGGAGGGTGGGATAGGGATAATGAACTGAATGATGAACCGAATGTACCGAGCCGAGGCCACACACTGGTAAGGGATGATATGGGTAAGGGTCAGTTGGTCGGTACTGCTGAGTAAATCAGAGCATGGTATCGTGGGCTTTACAAAGACCAGGGACACCATCAGAGATTTTGATGGTCGGATGCATCCAGTCTGAAGGTTCTCTTGGATGAAGGCATCTAGCTTGGTTTGTTCTAACTGGGACATGGGATACACTTTGAAGTTAACTGGACTGGCCTCCAGTTCCAGTTCAATGGCATGATCCCAAATCTTTCTCTCTGGGAGCTCGTCAAAGGATTCCTTGGCGAAGACACTCTCAAAATCTCGGAGGTATTCCGGGATTTCCACCTCTGTTCAGACATTTTTGTAATGGGCCTCTGCCAACCTCTGGGAGGTAGTCTGCACAACTCAGACATGTTTCCCTTATGGTGGGAGCATCACATACATCACTCTATCCCTGGGCTCTAATTCATTCAGTGGGTCTTCCTCTTCTTTTCCCTCCTCGTCTGCCTCTGCACTTCCTTCCTGTAGACCTTCTTCTTCTAGGAGCTTTGGAAATGGGCCAGTCTGACACTCTTGGATTTGCTTTTTCAACACCCACTCTTTCCTTCATTTGTCTTGCACCTCAGTTTGGCAGGTGTGACATTTTGTTGGACATCGGCTCATGTTAACAATTTGAGTCTACCAGTCAATCTCTGGATTATGTTCTTCCAGCCAAGTAAAGCCCAGGATTAGGTCTTGTTTTCCTAAGCTGGTAACCACGACTGTAGTTCGCTCCATGTGTCCATTCACTTGGAGGATTACATCGACAACCTCCTTGATGGCTCCAGATTCATTTGGTGATCCATCCACATTGTAAACCAGAATAGGTCTTTGCAGTTTCTGAGTGGTGAGATGATGTCATTCTGTGTAACCTCTGTTCATGAACTGTCCGGTGGCTCCACAATCCACAAGAGTGGGTTCCAACTTGACCTCTGCTGTGTCCATTGTTTGGATCTCCACCTTGATAATTAGGGATTTTGGACTTGAGGTGGTGGCAACCACATATTTCTTCGGAAGTCGTTTCTCCCATTTTCAGAGTCATATCCGAGTTTGCTTTGGTGGAGCCTCCGATGTTTGTGCATCTTTTGATGGCTGTTCTTCTGAAAGGGAATGTGCAATGATTACATCACTCTCTTCTTCCAGATACAAGAACCTATTATGTACAGGCAGCGGGGGCGCATGATTCACCCACTGCCGGTCCCAAAATCCTCCTCTTCCTCTCTCTCTTCTTCCCCTTCTGCTCCTTTGGGGTTCTTTGATACTTCTGCCTATACTACTTCTGACACTCCTACAAGGTTCAGAAGTTCTGGAAGTAACTCCAGTTTTTCCTCCATACTCATGGTTCAGATGTCGAAGGATAATGGACAGTCCCGTGCATAATGCCCAGGTTTTTGGCGTCGGTGGCAAGCCCCTAGGGTGGAACCTTTTGCTCGGGTCCAGTCTACCTCCATTGGGGTCGGAGCTTCCTTCAAGGCAATTGGCAGCGGCATGGGGGCCCATTGGGATGGTTCTAGAGAGCAAGGGGATGGTGCTGGTATCCTTGGAACTCCAAGCACGAACCTAGGGGATGTGCTGTTTGAGCGGGTGGAGGTCCGAAGTTGACTGCGATGAGCTTCTGTGAACGCTTCGTTGGCTTCCTGATCCTGTCATGATTTATCCACTCCTTTCTCTATTACTTGTTATTGGACTCCGCTACTCTGCCAGACTATATGTATAGTTCTTAGGTAATTAGTTAAAGCTCAGTCTTGAGCTGGTCAATACACCGACAAGTGTCATTGCTCAAATCCCTTCTCTGCTCCCAAGTATTGAAGCTCTTGTTGTTGCTGACATTAGCTCAAGACTATTATATCCCTACAACACCCTATCATCGATGTTGATCTCCTACAACAAATTCTTGCAGGCCTGCAGCAAAACAATGCAGACCTGACTGTAATGGTGAACAACCAGACACACCACCTTAACCAACACCTAGCATCACTACAAGCCCAAACACCCCAGCTGACATCTACAACCACCTCCTCTATCCCATCAGCTTGCAAAATCATAAGACCAGAACCATTTGACGGCTCATCAGAGAAGATTGACATCTTTCTGCACGAGCTCTACCTGAACTTCAAGGACGATGCATCTTATTTCAAAGTGGACCATATGCGAAAGATCTGCTTTGCCTTGTCCTATATGAAAGTGAAGTTTGCAGCTCAGTGGGCAAGTCGTATCACAGGGGAACTGGAAGCAGGAACACGCAGTTACCAGAGTTGGGAGGAATTCTGTACTGAGCTGCTGATAGCATTCCATGACCCAAACAAGAAAGAAATGGCTCAATGAAAGCTGGAGCAGCTGAGACAAGGAGGAAGGCCAGCAACAGAGTTCTTTGTGGAGTTTGAGGAACATAGGTCATAGGTGGGGTATAATGATGAAGGATATGTTGCCTTGCTCAAAAGGAACCTGTCTCCACAGGTGGTCGAGCAGATTTACACCCTGGAGACCATTCTAACAACGTATGACAAGTGGAAGTCATATGCCCTCCATTTTGACAGCCAGTTGCATGAATACCAAGCGACAAAAAGGGGGACTATAGGACCAAGGATATGGCAGACTCTAAGAAATCCACAATCTACTCCAGCTCAGTCACTCACTCCTCCACCCACTTTGGGACCACAACCCATGGAGATTGATCAGACTCGAGGGAAGCCAGTGAGGGTGGTGACATGCTTCAACTGCAGAGAGCAGGGACACATAGCATGAAACTGTCCCAAACCTCGAGGTATCCAGAAGGTTAGAGCAATGATGGATGGGTGGACAAAAGAGGAGAAAAAGGAGGTGCTGGACATGTTGAAGAAGGAGGATTTTCAGGAGGGGTAGGAGTAAAAAGGACGTCCTCCTTGCCCTGGACATCTGTAAACTACTTTACCCTACTAGCAGTTGAAGAAAGTGCAGAACTGGAACCTGAAATCATCCCAGAACAACCCTTGAAAGTTGAGAAGGAGAAGAAAGAGAAGAGGAAGCGAGAAGAGAAGGTGGTGGTGGCAGAAGAGGTGGAGAAACAAAGAGAGAACGATAGAGTGGGTGTTGTGGAGGATACACCAAGACAACAAGTCAGGGCAGGAAGTGTTGAGACAGTGGACACATAGCAGAAGGAAAGGAGAAGTGACATCAGATGTAGTAGAAGCCATAAGAGGGATGAGAAGAGAGGAGGGCATAGAAGTGGTCAAGGAGCTTAGGGGAAGGAAACAGTGGATCAGAAGAATCAACCAATCTTCGGTGATGATACCCACTACTGTTGAAACACTGACAGACAAAAGGGGATTCACAGTTGAAGCGCTCCTAGACTGTAGGGCAACAGGGTGCTACATCGATGAAGGCTTTTCAAAAGCCAAGTGTTTGCCAATAGAAAGACTTCCAAGACCACTACCTAGTTAGTAGTGCCATCAAATAGTTTAAGGGGAATTGAATCCACGGAAGTAGTGGGGATCTTATGTTCCCGAACATAGGAAGATTCTATGAAGCAGTGAGTAGAACCTGAATCGATCAGGCATTTAAGAGGGGTCGCCGAGGAACTCGCTATCAAAATAGAAGATAGAGGGATTACCAAGGAATTGGGATTAAGAAGGGCAGAGGCATTAAGCTTAACCTCAGTTCCAGCACCTGCCGAGTCATTTGGCTCAGTCTCCTCCACTGATTCCTCAGTTTTGGTATCTGGGATGCTAGTCACCTTGCAGGTGGTAGACCTGTATTGTGGGGTCATAATCATTAAGCAGTAAGGGGCACAGGAGGTAGTGTTAGTCTGAGTATACTGTCAGATCTCGGTACCACTGATGGTGCTGTCAGGACCAGCCAAGTCCTGCAGGCCAGTTGGAGTGGCTTGGATTCAATGTACTCGTGTGTTGCACCCTGCCTCCTGTGCGTGCCACTAACTTGTAACGGAAAGGGTACTCAGGCAGATGCCGAGGGTGTCGGCCCAAGTAGGGACTTCTGAACAGAAGGAGGAGAGTAAAGAGGCGTAAACCTAGTTGATACTCAGACTGAGGAACTATGTACACGCTTCTTCTACTTATATAGGCTGAGGGGTGGAATGTGGAATAAGGGTGGCATAAGACATGGAAACAAGAATAAGGTATGACGACCATGTGGAGGTATTGTCCACAGTGATTAGAAAAGAATAATGCGAGTGTAAGACAATGAAGTATAAGCAGGTGAGATTGTGGGAAAGAATAGAACAATAAGGAATGGCTGAGAATAAAACAATAGGGCCGTGGATAAGTGGCAAAGAATAGTGAATGTCCCAAGGGTAAGCGAGTGAGGGGAAGGGAAAGGAGTGTAGGAATGATAAGGAATAGGGGGTTGGGGAAAAGGATAATGAACCAGGTGGCGAACTGGATGTACCAAACTGAAACCATACACCATGGGATGATGTGAGTAAGGGTCAGTCGGTTGGTACTGCCGAGTAAGTCTGAGCACGGTGCATAGTCATGACAGGAAGGAAAGGAGAAGTGACACCAGAAGTAGTGGAAGCCATACAAGGGATGAGAAGAGAGGAGGGCATAGAAGTGGTCAAGAAGCTTAGGGGAAGGAAACAGTGGATCAGATGAATCAACCAATCTTCAGTGATGATACCCACCACTGTTGAAACACTGACAGACAAAAGGGGATTTACAATTGAAGTGCTCCTAGACTGTGGGGCAACAGGGTGCTACATCGATGAAGGCTTTGCAAAAGCCAAGTGTTTGCCAATAGAAAGACTTCCAAGACCACTACCTGTCTACAATGTGGATGGAACCCACAATGAAGGAGGACCAATAACCCATCCGGTAACCCTCAGAGTCAGGATAAAGAATCACTCGGAGGTCTTCCCTTTTGCAGTCACCTATACCGGAAAGACAGACCTCATTGTTGGCTTCAACTGGCTTCAGAAGCATAACCCAAGTGTCAACTGGAAGACAGGAGAGATGACATTTGACCGATGTCCCTTGGAATGTGGAATGTCAAAAGCAGGTGTAGAGGAGGATGATCTAGAAGAAGAGGAGGAAGAACTAGAGGAGGGAGACCGTATATTTGTGACCTGGATATATGCAGAGGAGGAGGAGGGGCATGTAGCCAGGATACACTCACAGAAACTGGCAGAGGAGGCACAGAAGGAGAAGAAGAAAAGGATGGTGGAAGAAATGGTGCCAGCACACTACCTGGAAGAGTTTAGAGGAGTCTTCACAAAGGAGGGGTTTGACAATAACCTTCCTGAATGATGGCAGTGGGATCATGCAATCGAACTAAAGCCAGGGGCCAAACCATTCTCAAGCAAGGTTTACCCACTCAGTCTAGAGAAACAGAAGCAGCTAGACGAGTTTTTGGAAGAAAACCTAAAGTCAGGGAAGATCTGACCATCCAAGTCTCCTATTGTATTGCCATTCTTCTTCATCAAAAAGAAAGATAGCAGCTTGAGGCCAGTGCAGGACTACCGACAGCTGAATGCAATGACAATCAAGAACCGCTATCCACTGCCACTGATTTCTGAAGTGATCCACAAACTATACCATGCATGCATCTTCACTAAGCTGGACATTAGATGGGGATACAATAATGTCCGAGTCAAGGAAGGAGATAAACACAAAGCAGCCTTCATCACCAACCGAGGCCTTTTGGAACTACTGGTCATGTTCTTTGGATTAACCAACTCCCCTGCAACATTCCAGACGATGATGAATGACATCTTCCATGAATTGATCAATGAAGGATGCATCAGCACCTATATAGATGACATCATGATCTACTTGACAGACTTAGAAGAGCACAGAAGGACTGTCAAGTGTGTCTTGGCCCTACTACAAGAACACAATCTCTATCTCAAACCAGAGAAATGTGAGTTTGAGAAAGAGAAGGTGGAATATCTGGGATTGGTGGTGAGCAAAGGGAAGGTGGAGATGGACCCAGTCAAGGTAGAAGGAGTGAGCAGATGGCCAGTTCCCAGGACAAAGAATGAACTGCAGCAATTCTTGGGTTTTGTCAATTTCTATCGTGGCTTCATCCAAGGCTTCACAAGCATTGCCAAACCACTAGATGAACTAACAGGGAACAAGCCATGGAACTGGGGGGCCGAACAGTTGATAAGCTTCCAACTCCTCAAGGCAGCAGTAATGGCAGCACCAATCCTAGCCTTCCCAACAGATGAGGACCTGTTCTGAGTAGAAGCAGATAGTTCAGACTTTGCCAGTGGTGCTATCCTGTCACAAATGCAACAGGGAACCTGGAAATGGGTGGCCTACATGTCTAAAGCACTTAATGATGTGGAGAGGAATTATGATATACATGATAAGGAGATGCTAGCCATTATGCAGGCATTGGCAGAGTGGAGGCACTATCTGCAAGGGACAATGCAGTCATTTGAAATATGGATGGACCACAAGAATCTAGAATACTTCATGACAGCAAGAAAGCTGAACCACCGCCAGGCCAGATGGTCCCTTGAATTGGCAGATTATGATTTTATCCTAAAGCATCAATCAGGCCAATGCAACAAGAAGGCTAACCTCCTCTCGAGACAGGAAGACCATAAACAGGGAGTAGAAGGAGATAATACTGGAGTTACGGTGTTGAAGAAAGAGTTCTTCCGAGAAATAAGGGGAGAGCTCAGAGGAGAGGAGGAAGACCTGATGAAAAGAATCAGAAAAGCAAAGAACATAGAGAGCAAAGTCAGAGAGAGGGTGGAGAGTGGAGAGAAGGATTGGAAGGAAGAAGAGGGGATCATAATGTGGGAAGGAAGGATATACATACCAAAGAACAGGAAGCTTCGAGAGGAAATCATTCATCTACACCATGACACACCCACTGCAGGACACTCTGGGAGGTTCAAGACAACAGAGCTCATCCTCAGGAACTACTGGTGGCCAAGGATACATAGAGATGTGAGAATGTATGTGGATGGGTGTAGTAGGTGTTAACAAACAAAGATGTTCCCAGCAAAACCAAGGGGGACTCTAGCTCCAAATGCAATTCCAACAAGGATTTGGCAGTACATATCGGTAGACCTCATCACCCAATTACCACAAAGCCTGGGATATGATGCAATTATGGTAGATAGACTGTCCAAACGAATTAGATTGGCACCGACAAATGGAGAGGTCACATCAGAAGGGATTGCAAGGATCTTCAGAGACACGGTATGGAGAGACTTTGGACTCCCAGAAGTGGTGATTAGTGATAGAGGCTCTCAATTCATCTCGAAGTTCACAAGAGACCTATACTGGCTGCTAGGGATAAAGATGAACCCTTCAACTGCCTATCATCCCCAGACAGATTGACAAACAGAATGCATCAACCAAGAGGTAGAGCAGTATCTACAGCTGTTTGTCAACCATCGGCAGGATGACTGGGTGGAAGGGTTGCCATTGGCAGAGTTCAGCTATAATGACAAGATCCAAGTGTCGACAGGGTACTCTCCATTCTACTTAAACTATGGACAGCATCCAAGGAAGTCTACAGAGCCACGACGGGAGGCAGAAACAGAGGCGGCAGATGTGTTTGAGAGAAGGATGAAGAAAATAAGAGAGGAGGCAGTAGCAGCACTAGAAAAGGCAGCATCAGACATGAAGAAGTATTACAACAAAGGAAGGCAAGACGTACCACAATATCAAGTAGGGGACAAGGTTTACTTAGAAGGCCTTAATGTCACCACCAACCGACCTTCAAAAAAACTAGAAGACAGACGTTATGGCCCATTCCCAATTGTGGCAAAAGTGGGAGAATGTGCCTATAAACTGCAACTACACCCCAATTGGAAGAACATCCATCCTGTGTTTAATACTGTCCTGCTGCACCCTGCCCAAACATCCACATCCTCCATACAACAAAAGCCAACACCCCCTCCACCAGTGATGACTCTAAAAGGAGTAGAGTATAAAGTGGAGGAAGTTCTGGACTCCAGAATGCGTAGAAGAGTGCTGCAGTATCTGGTGAAATGGGTTGGATACCCCAGAGAAGAGAATTCGTGGGTGCCAGAGAAGAACATGAGGAATGCAAGATGGAAAACACAAGAGTTCCACATGCGATTCCCAGCTGCACCCAGGCATATAGGCCATATCTTTCACAGACTACCCTTTCAGCCCATACCAATATTGCAACTATAGAGTGCAGCCAGGCCACTAGTCGCATAGTAGCTGGCCTTTGCGCATAGAAGCTTAGGCTAAGACATGTTTATTTCTTATTGAAACTCAGCTAGGCTACTGTACTAGTTGCTTACTAACACTGTAAGTAGCTTCTACCACTTGTAACTCCAACACACCCCCTCAAGCATAGAAGTGTACACGTGTTCTCTTTTGCATCCATGCAAGGTAAGTGTGTAGCGGTGTAGTACGTACTGCTTCACCAGATTCCGAATGGTGCTCAGTAGTGCTGGCGCTTGGTTTCAAGTCACGTTTCTGCAGGTAATTCGGTACTTCTGCGTGTTCGATGTATGTGCCCTGGTTTTCGATATGTGCATGGGTTCTCTGTCTGGCACCCTCAAAGGCTTGCCACCTGTGACACATGACATTCCATATATCGATATGGCGGTATTTGTGGTGACGTTTATGGCTGCATTATGTATGGCAGCATCGAGCACGCCCTCATTTGCAGCATGTGTTGACTGGGGTTCTGCTGTAAACTTGTCAACCGCATCTGTGTCCCGGTCCTGGTCCCTGTGCTTTCTAGCATGGTGTCCCACGGGCGAGGTTGCTTCGCGCCTCCCCCGGGCTCTAGCTCTCAAGTCCCTGGGTCCGGCTCCTGCTCTGGTTCCACCCCCTCAGCTCGGGCTTCCACTCCATCCATCTGGTATGTGGCAGCCGCTTGCTGCATCCGTGCTGTTGTATCGTCGGGGTACGGCATGGCATCATGGTAGAGATGCGTGGTACCATTGCGCACATCGCGGTCAACGGTGTCACGTCGAGATGTAGTGGTGGTGTGCTACAGCGCCGCCTTGCTAAGGTGCATGCACTCATCTTCTTCATACGTCCTGCCATCCATTGCCATGGACGGTCTCTAATGCCCTGTTCATCCCCTCTAGCATCTCCACTTCTCCAGTGGCTCCACCTCCCATCCTTGCCAGTCCTCTGCACCTCATGGTGCATGCATCCGTGCTGGCATGTCGTCGCGGCCTGGCATGGCCTGGTGGTGGTTGTAGGTGGGGTTCCCGGTGCGGCCAGCATGTGGTCGGCATGTGTCACATCATGTGTAGTCGTGGCCAGCACGCATCACATTGCATCCAACGCATGTGGGGGATGGCCGCACTTGTCGTGTCATGGCCAGTGCGCATCACAGCGTGCATTAGGCCAGTGAATCTGGCGGCCTTTGCTGTTGCTGGCACGTTGCATCCAACTCTCTCGACGTGACGGCGTCTCTCACATTCTGCGTAGGATCTATGGCAGTTTGCCTCAATGGCTCCGCCTCAACAATGTACTGGATGGTACGTGACACTTCGAACCTTCTTTGTGATGGCTCCCTGGCCAGATCGTTCGGTGCTCAGTTCGCGTACGCCCATTGTAGGTCATTGGTTTGAGATACACGTCCGGCCCATCCGGCTGGTCTTAAGGTGCGTCCATACACATCCTTCATCCTACTCCTGTACCTCCTTACTTCCTTCCCTCCCTTCCAGTTGCCATTTCCATCATGCTCTATTATTTCACCCCCTCAACAACATGCACACTTCAACCTTGAGTTGCAGGCTGTTGACCTGGGCCGGTGATGGAAACTTGGGTCAGTGTCCCGTTTGGTTACATGGTCTTGCAGTGAGTGTCCATACAGTTCTCCTATTGCACTGGTAGCTGAGCATGCACTGTTGGCCATTTTATACAGTTGCCCTCTGTCTGGTGGTTGGTAGACCATTTGTACAGCATCCTGCTGTGTGATCCCTTAACTGCCTCCGGTATTTGCACAGTTACCTTCTGTCTTACAATCAACTGATTGCCCTTGGCCATTTGTAGCAGTTGCCCTCTGCCTTGCATGCTCTTGTGAAGGAAGTTTTTCTATAGGATAGTTTTGAGTAGTGCCTGCTGGTCACAGCAGGGCTTTGTGTATTGGGATCGGTAATGTGGTCCCAATGTACTGGTCGATATCTTGTTATGGCCATCCATGCTTGTGTCCTGCACCCCCTGGATCCTGCTAAGCCAAGTAGATAGGGTGTGATGTTTGCATGATGCGTGTTCCTACTGTGGATGCCATGAGTCAACCCCTGGGACTTTTGCCTAGTCCCAGCCAGCTAGTTTTACCAGTTGCAAACTGGGAACAAGTCCTATGGCAGGGCCCATAACCTATTGCAACTATAGAGTGCATCCAGGCCACTAGTCGCATAGTAGCTGGCCTTTGCGCATAGAAGCTTAGGCTAAGACATGTTTCGCTTGCAGGGCCCATAACCTGTTAGAATTATGGACAACTTGGCACAAATGTAAGTTATGCAACTAGACATGTTTATTTCTTATTGAAACTCAGCTAGGCTACTGTTGTCAGGAACCGTACGCCAGCAAGCAGACTATTCAATCCAGCCCACTCAGCCCAACTCTGCCCTCGCTCGCTATTCAACATTACGCCCTCAGCCCACAGACTATATGCACCTCGTGTATCCGTCTTGGCATCACATGCTCCTGTCAAATCACTCCACTCATTTACGTCACATTCCATATGCTCGCTTTTCAATTCCGAACTCATTTACGTCTAATATCTTTCATCACGTTCCATTTCCTTTTCATCACGTTCCATTTCCTTTTCATCTGTTCGCAATTCCATTCACTCCTTTATATCCGAATCTGCTATTACGTCCTTAGGGTAACTTCGTTAGGAATCTGAGTGACATGTCACTCAACAATGTCACGGAGGAGATCATTATTGGGACGTAGTATTTCTGTTCTCGCTTTTCCGCTTCCTCGGCTTTCTCATTCTATTATAGGAATCCATTCAACTCCTAATAGATTAGAAAGTAGTATAAAAGGCCTTGTACTATTAGTTCAG
This sequence comes from Gomphus sp. MG54, assembly GCA_003314385.1. Classification (NCBI taxonomy): domain Eukaryota; kingdom Fungi; phylum Basidiomycota; class Agaricomycetes; order Gomphales; family Gomphaceae; genus Gomphus; species Gomphus sp. MG54. The sequence continues at coordinate 16,029 of QLPG01003891.1, forward strand.
TCCTCAGTCAGAAAATTAATCTGGATTTTGACTAAGATCCTCTATTACTTCCGTCTTCCTCGCATTTACGAAATTTGGGGACTGTGCGATCCAAGTGGGTGCAACGCAAGTACGTTGAAGCCAACCCCAACTCCGAACCTCGCCAATAAACTTTGCCATTGGGAGATTACAATATATTACGAATACGTCTTTTTCACTATCGTAACAACTGTACTAGTTGCTTACTAACACTGTAAGTAGCTTCTACCGCTTGTAACTCCAACAACCAAACCCCAGAGTAGTGTCATATGACAGGATGACATGGATGCATGAGTGAGGAGTGAGCGGCATGCAGGTGTGAGCAGAATGTGCAGGTGCAGGTGCGAGCGGCGGGTGTGGGTGCAGGTGCCAGCGGCGGGTGCAGGCACAGGTGCCAGCGGCGGGTGCAGGTGCAGGTGCAAGCAGCAGGTGCAGGTGCAGGTGCAAGCAGCAGGTGCAGGTGCAGGTGCAAGCGGCAGGTGCAGGTGCAGGTGCAAGCGGTGGGTGCGGGTGCAGGTACCAGTGGCGGATGTGGGTGCAGGTGCAAACGGCGGGTGCAGACACAGGTGCGAGCGGCGGGTGCAGGCGCAGGTGCGAGCGGTGGGTGCAGGTGCAGGTGCTAGCGGTGGGTGCAGGTGCAGGTGCAGGTGCAGGTGCCAACAGTGGGTACAGGTGCAGGTGCCAACGGCGGGTGCGGGTGCAGGTGCGAGTGGCAGGTGCAGACACAGGTGCGAGCAGCAGGTGTGGATGCAGGTGTGAGGGCAGTGCAGGCCAGTGCGACAAAGGGCGAGTTAGGCTGAGCAGTGGGCAGGTGTGAACACATGCAGGTGCGAAGAAAACAACGCAATCGCCGCACACGCTGGCACGATGAGAAAAGGAACCTGTAAAAAAAAAAAAGAAAACAGAGTCGCCGCACATGCCAGCATGACGAAAAGGACCTGCAATTGTTGCACACGCCGGCGCAATGAAAAAGCGACCCATGGGCTAGCAGAGAGCTCCAGAAGAGGCCGGTCTAGGAAAGCATGCCGGCGCAACAAGACAACTAACTACACCAGTCAGCGACCCCTGCCTTACCTTCTTCTCGCGAAAAGGATGCCCCACTAATTGTGCACGCCAGCACGATGGCTAGGACTAGTGCAGTGGTCGCTTACCTTCTTCTCACCACCTCTTTTGGATGAGACCGTGGGTAGGAGGGATAAAGAACGAGCAACACAGGTGCTTATCCAACCTGGTACTTTGGATCACCTAGTAGACAAGCAATAGTCAATGAGGACATTGACCTTAAAGAGGGGGTAATGTCATGATTTATCCACTCCTTTCTCTATTACTTGTTATTGGACTCCGCTACTCCACCAGACTATATGTATAGTTCTTAGGTAATTAGTTAAAGCTCGGTCTTGAGCTGGTCAATACACCAACAAGTGTCATTGCTCAAATCCCTTCTCTGCTCCCAAGTATTGAAGCTCTTGTTGTTGCTGACAGATCCCAGGCAACCCTTTGTTGGGTGTAAACTAGCATCACACCCCTGAGAGGTCAACCTCAATATATTGTATTATTACATCGATTTTGGTATCAAACAGTGCGCTTTTGAATTCTCTATTTTTCTCAATTTTATTCGTATTTTTATCCTCATTATTGAGGAAGCTATTCTCATTTTATTGTGTACGCTATTTACGGGCGCTTGTCCACGCACGACGCGACTAGCGTGGCCGGCTCCCTGGGTATGGTACCGGCAGACTGGCTCAAACCTTCGATAGGGTCATGGGCTGGCTGCAAGGTATATGCGGGTGAGACACGACCCGCGGAAGCCTCCCTCCTCAGTTATTGACTATACTGAGGAGGTGAGCTGTATTATATATTGTACAAGCCGTTGAGGCTAATTTTCTTTTCTTTCTTTTGTAAGAATAAAATAATTAGGTATATTTTCGAATATACATCTCAGTTATTGACTATACTGAGGAGAATAAAATAATTAGCTGCCTAAAGAAATCTTCTATCCTACTGTATTTGCTCATAATCCCATCACCCTTCATGCCACCTCATACCATCCTTCGGGATCGTCAAAGCTTGGGGTTCTACTCCCCAGAAGGGCGACCTTTGTCTGTATTCCTGGTTCGAGCCCTCGGCGGAACTTGATCATGATCATCTTGTCATTGTGGTATTTCATGAGATTCACCAGTTCTATGAAGCAGTCTACATATTCTTCTATGGAGTCTTTGCCTTGGTACCAGCCCATTCCTTCTAGTTGGGTAAGGGCAGAGAGTTGTTCATTCTTAGGGCAGAAATTTTGTATGAAGTCCGATTTGAAGGTTCTCTAGTCCAAATAGTAGGGTTGTCCGCTCCTCTTGCTTCGGAGGATTTTATTTGCAAAGCAGGCCGCTCTATCGGACTTGAAGTAGGAGAGAGCCCAGTGTATCTGAGACTGGCTGTTAGGGAATTGATCTCTGCATATTGTGAAGTAGATGTTGCAGGAATTGAGAAAGGCCCTCCCCTTCTCTCTGTCTCCATCAAAGTCTGATGGTGGTGTGGGCCTGATTCTGGAGTTTTCTTATAAGGTGGTAGTACTCCGAGTGTCTGAAAAATGTGCACTTGGAGTTGGGTCATCCTCTAAATTTTTGGAGTTTAACCCCTGATGCATAGGGTTATTTAGTTTGGCCATGATTGCCCTAAGGGCTTTGTTTATTGTGGCATTTGCTGTTCAGTTTTCTGTCAGTTCTTGCTCTAACCTCTGCAATCGTTCCTCGGAGTCCATGCTGAAGGTGAGACTAGTGGGGATATCCGTGGCTCTGACTATAGAGGAGGGGGAGTCCGGTATCAGGTACTTACAGGAGTTGGTACTCTCCAAATTGCTTCCGTTAAGTCCAAAACCACCTATGACTGTGTTGCAATGTGGCTCCTGGTCCTTATTGGAGAGACTTCCCTGCTGTAAGGGCAACCCTCTTGCAGCCTCTTGGAGGTGTCTCTGAGGCAAGCTAAGCAGGGGGAATCCAAAGAGGAAAGTCTAAGGATCCCACCACTGGTGAACCCCTTTTATACCCTTTATGTAAGTGGCCTATGCACTAGCTTACAAATCAATACATCAGAGTTTGTAAAGCCAACTTCCTGGTACTAAGTCCAAGGCTTGGGCGTTTATTCCGGGTTCTATTCACCATGCTTAAGATCATTCCTGTCTCTGCTTGGTGGTCCTTTCAGACTTGGGCATTTTAGCCTTGGAGTTGGTCGGAGTTTGAAATAGGACCTCGGACCTGTATCAGGCCTCAGAGTTGGTCAGAGTTTTAAATAGGACTTTGGACTTGAATCAGCTTTTGGAGAAGGTCATCCCCTGACAGATTTGGGGTAAAAAATTGAGCTGAGAAGGCCCAAAAATTTGGCCACCCTTAAAACTCATTGAAAAAACTTCAGAACATGTTTTTTAGATGTATTTGACATTCTGAATCTGAATCTAACATCAGTTTGTCCCAAAAAATTCCTGATCACTCAAAACCAAATTGGTTGAGTTTGCTTGTCCTGTACTGTACCATCCCATGTTCCCATGTTCCAAGGGACTGCAACATGAAAAAGTTAACTCGGGCCAATCGGCACAGATGCAGTTCATACTGTATTTTACAGTTGCATATGAGCGGACGACTTTTTCAATGGCAGTCAAGTGGCAAGTAACATCGAGTTGTGACATGATTCACATGAGATGTCAATGCCTGCAACAAGTACGACGCCAATACATTTGAGTCGATATCAAAGACGGTTTGTCGACAAGTCCACGAAAATGAACTTGGCTAAATTCATTCACCATCACTGAAGAGTGACCCTAATAAGGGTCTACGATGGCAGTCTGAGGGGTGTGCCGGATGTAGCTCATGATAAAACTAGAAGAAGAGGTGATGGTGGTTAAGTGAAGAGTGTTGAAATGGTGGAAAGGGACTTTATAGAAATGCTGGAGATTGTCGTTGTTTGTTTCCTATAGGAAGCGCCCCAGACAAGTGAATTTTAATATCCTTTTTGAATGGGATTTGTTTTAATTGGATTAAGCGCTGGTGTCAAGTACCATACCGAGACATGTGTATTTGGCAATGCCGACCAAGCAATCACCCCATATCCATGACCAAGTACCCACGTTGCATGCATGACACTTAGTACGCTGGTTTCGGCTCGGCACATCCACCATCCACACTCCCTGTCCCCACCCCTCGACCCTTCTCACCTCGGGACTTCCTGCCCTTGTACTATCCTTGGTTACAAGCCTTGTCTTATAGTCTGGCACCTCCTATTGTCCTATCCTTGGACACATTTCTATTATCCTATCTTCTATTGTTTTATCCCCGCGTTGCATTCTTTATTCTAATTTTATTCGTTGTGGACAATAACCACATGCTGTTAGGGAGATGCTATTGACTAAGTCACAATGACAAGATAAACCTGTATTTATGAGCTGAAAGGGAATATTCTACCTGGTGTAGCGGTAATCCTCAGTTTATACAAGGTCTACTACCAAGAAATATATGTAAAGCTCACCTGGTGTAGCGGTAATCCTCAGAGATCAAGCTGAGGAGTCACCATCACACCAGTCACAACCCTATTCCCTACTCCGGCACTTATTACATAACCAAGAACACGAAATGGAGATCATGTAAATGGGAAAAGATCGACCAAACCCTGACACATGCTCTGCATACCTTATTGTTCCACATTCCTTATTCCACATGTCGCTTCTTAACCTATATAAGTAGGACATGCATGTACATACTTCCTCATTCTGGGTATCAACTAGGCTTAGGCCCTTCTACCTTCTTCTCTTCTGTTAAGTCCTCAACTCAAGCTGGCATCGTCAGCATCCCCTCAAGTACCTGTCTGTGGCAAATACAGTGGCATGCACGGCAAGTAGGATACAATGCACAAGTACGTTGAAGCCAACGCCACTACTCTTGGCCTGCAGGACTTGGCCATAGTCCGCCCGACCTTTTCTCCAACACCCCTCGGCAGTACCGAAGTCTGTCAGTAACCGACGCTTGACAGCTGGACACATGACAAGCTTTGAATACTGAGTGGCTATAATAAGCTGTTGATATTTCAAGAGCGTAAATCTGATCAACTCACAAAACAGGCAGGAAAATAGCGGCAAACAGCAGCAAGTTTCACATCAAGCGGTAAGAATAGAATCAACATCAAGTAAGATTATATAATGGAAGTCACTTGAAATCAACCTACATCGGAAACCTTCTCTTGAGTTGGGTCCGAAACTTCTAATCTCAAGGATCTGGGTCAGAGATCTGGATCACCCACGGATCAACTCTTGCCCAGCCTTAAGTAGAATCATGCATCTGTTCATGAACACTGTTGAAAGACAGGAACAAGACTCTTCATCTGTCATGCTAAAGATCATATTTGAGGGTGCAGACTCACATATGATTGAGTTGCTGCCAGGTGCACTGTCATGGTGGAGGGGCAGGTAGAGGTCGGAAACATAGACAATGGGCCAATGATCTACAGACACTGTAGAGCTAGCTCTTGGGTGTTAGAATCATAAGCATATCTAGGTTAGAAAAACTAAATGTCTCACCTCAGTCGTTGGTAATGCGACTGAGGGGAGACAAACTGTCTACTGGTCTTTATACTACAAGATTGTAAAATATTACAATAGGAAATGCGCAGTGATTGAGACAATGATAAATAGAAGAATGAGAAAGATAAAACAATGAAGAAAAAAAAAATGTATCCTATGTGGAGGACGCATCATTGGTAATGCCAGAAATGTCTGATTCCAATATTAGGATGAAATCTGAGATGACAAATGGTGCTGCGAGAATTGTGGATATCATACTGCACTATGGGCCTGGTCACGTGACACTTGACTCACAAGCTAAGGTAGCAGACAAACAGTTTCCGCTAAGGTCACATGATGTGACAGTCATGGACAAACACAAAAATTTTTGTCATTGAAAAAAAAAATTGAAAGAAAAAAGTATTCTGCTATAGAGGATGGCAATTTTTTTTGGAAATAATGATTTAGCTACACTATATAATATCAGCCTTGTCCAACTCAGCTAGAATAGTATCTGACAAGGTACGGTGACCTCGGTATTTCCGACTGGCCTAAGCTGCTTGACTACCTGTGAGGCCTTTCTGATATGCATCCATAAACCGTAATAATCTTGTGGAGAATCTGTCAAGTCCACGTACCGAGACCCATCCGCCAGCAGTGCCGACCGAGCAATTACTCTATATCCACGACCAAGTGCCCGCATTACCTGCATAACACTTGGTGCACCGGTCCCGGCTTGGCACATTCGCCATCCGCACTCCTCGGCTCGTTTCACCTCGGGACTCCCCGTCCCTGTATTATCCTCGGACGCGACCCCATTGTTTTATATCCGGCCACTCCTTATTGTCCCATTTCAAGTCACGATCCTATTATACTGTCTTTTATTGTTCTATCCCCGCTTTGCATTCCTTATTCTAATTTTGTTCGTTGTGGACAATGACTACATGCTCTGCATACCTTGTTGTCCCACATTCCTTATTCCACATGTCACTTCTTAACCTATATAAGTAGGACATGCATGTACATACTTCCTCATTCTGGGTATCGACTAGGCTTAGGCCCTTCTACCTTCTTCTCTTCTGTTAAGTCCTCGACTCAGGCCGGCATCTTCAGCATCCCCCTGAGTATCTGTCTGTTGCAAATACAGTGGCACGCACGGCAAGTAGAGCGCAACGCACGAGTACGTTGAAGCCAATGCCACTACTCTTGGCCTGCAGGACTTGGCCATAGTCTGCCCGACCTTTCGACAACACCCCTCGGCAGTACCAAAGTCCATCAGTATCCGACTCCTGACAGAATCTGAAAGAAACAAGTGTCAATGACTGAATGAAACAGCATACAAATACAATGGGAGTATAACAGATAAGTGGATAAGTGAGATAAGTGCATGACATACCTTCTCATTGAATCCAAAGGCACAGCATTCAGAGCAGGAATAACATTTCTTTCAAGATCAGCTTCTGATGATGATGCAGGAAACTCCTGGTACACCCTCTTAGCAAATCCCCAGCATTGTTCAATAAAGCTGACTTCACAATGGAATTTTAGATAGAAAATCATCTGGTACCCTTGTGATTCAACAAGCTCCTCAAGTTTGGATTTCTGCCTAACAAAATCTGGTTCATTGAATAGAATCTGATGGCAACAGCAGTTGGTTTGCCCAGGTACACACTTAAACTGTTGGCATTGTGCCAATACATGTGTGGGATCTGGCAAATGTGCTCCATGATCAATACGTTCTTGGATAATTATGTGCATGCCTTTGTACAAACCAGCCTGTGGATGACCAATTGGAAAATACAATGATTGTGGGGTGTCATCAAGAAATAGCCCATCCTGCATTGGGACTTTGTGCACTGTGCCATTGGGACCTTTGACACTGCACAGGAAGTTGGAGGCTGTATCCTTAGGAGGTTTGACAGGCATGTGCTTGGCTGAAAGTGCATTTGGGTGACGTGCTGTGTGAGTTTTGGCATTATCATAAAAAAACATATATGTGTCATCATGGTAATCCTTATCAAGAATGTCCATAGCTTGATTTGCCTGTTTAAGGATTGCATCATTGGTGAAGTAACCATTGTGATTCTTTCATGCTTTGAACATAACTCTAGTCCTGTCATTGCTGAAAATCATTCATAAGCATGTGGTTTTCTTTGCAATATTGCTTGCAACTGACTCACCTATTTTTTGCTTGCAACCAGCCATAGTCTGGTGACACAAAATCTGCAACCATTTGTGATAGCCCTTCACCTTTTGCATATGGTTTTGTACTCTCACTTGAGTAAACCCAGTGTAAAACATGACGATCATGTGCGTAAAAGGTTGATTCATCATGCACCCAGGTTACAACAGGCTTATCCAGGCCTTTGGCTGCCTTCCAACTGGTTTCAAGTGTGCCATCCTTGGTCCATTGGCGCATATGGAGGCTACAAATGGGAGAAAGATATTTTGCTGGTAAGCAACAACATCTTCACGCTCATGGCCATCCTTATATTGACCTTTTGGCTCTTTCTTCCAACGGTAATCCATTTTGGCCATCCACCTGCATGCTGTTCGTTCAGAAATCGACTTTTTCAAGTTAAGTCTCTCCTTTATTTCTGGTGTATGAAGGAACTGAACCACATCCATGGCACAGACACATTTGCCTTTTGATTGCAGGTGCAAACAGATTTCTTGTGCCAAATCTTCATCCTCCAGAATTGTTGAATTGAATTGCCCATATTCATGTTTTGGTAGGTTTTTTGGATCACTGATGAAATTGTGTATCCACTCACGTAGCCATCTTGCATTCCATTCTGGATTCTTGCCTGCAATGCTTGCCGCTTGCTTGGATGCTGCAATCCATCCTTGGTATCCATTAAAGCAATAAATGCGGAGGAAGATACCCATTAGCTTGAGGTGTGTGCGAAGTATGTAATCAAAGCCTGGGTCCATATAGCCATCACCTGCCTTCCTTTCTGGTCGCAGAATTTACTTAAGATCTGAAATTCGTAGGTTGACAAGGCTAGGATTTGGTGGTGGTGTGGGTGATGGTCGTGATGGAGTCCATTCTGAGATAGTTTCAATATTGTCCTGGACAATCTCAGGAATGTCACCTAGGTTATCCTCCTCTTGCTCTGGCCCATTAACTTGGGTAACTATGGGTATGTCATCTTCTTCCTCATCTGTGGTCTCCAATATTATACTCCCTTGATCTGAATCTGAATCTATTTTGACTTCCTTGAGAGCAGGTGGCTGCTTTGATGACATGCCACCAAGAAGGACACGTATATCACCAAAACCTCCATTCCACATTTTTGCTGTCCAGTCCCGTTGTTTCTTTTTATTGTGCTGTTGTGTCCTTATGGATTGGACTGTGCCTTTTTTCTTATATGGTCCCCGTTGGTTAGTTTTGTCGCTGCTTTGCGATCCAAATAATTTTGCCAATTGTTTTTTCTCTTTTGCAAGCCACTTCTCAAGGCCATTGAGGTCATCCACCGGGACATCATTGTTTACTAACAGCTGAGACAAAGTAGATGCTGATAAACTTGGGCTTTGTGAGAAATCTCCACTGAATGATAGGCTTTCAGTTGAATCAGGTTGCGCAAATTTCTGCTTCTGTAGGGAAATTCTTGTCAACAATTCATCCTGAACAGATTAAAGGGTTAAACCTTGATGGCATGGGTCCCAAGATTAGATACTGTCTGGCTTCTCTTGAGTTTAGGCATCTTTTAGTAGATTTTTGACAGCAACAGATGACTGTCACTATTACTGGTGGGAAAGACTTTCTGTATATGGAATATTTCCTTATATAGGTGATTACATCAGTGCAAAAATTTTGTGACCAAAAAAATTTTGACAGTGTCAGAAACACTGCTTAAAAAATGTGTTTATGAATTTTGAGAAGATGTTTGAAAGTTTGGATATACTACACTTGCAATAGTGAATTTTTTCAAAAATTAAAACCAACAATATGTACATATAGTTCTATGCCATTTATCTGTGGTCTCAGAATTTTTTTTTTTCGATGCTGCCAGATTCTTGTGCGAAATGGCGAGCGTGACACTTGAGTCACGTGACCTTAGCGGAAACCGTTTGTCCGCTACCTTACCGCAAGCAAGCAATGCCGCCGAAATCGACCGAACAGCGCACGACCACCGCAGAGGCTTCCTCAGAGAGCAGTGCCCCTGTTTACAAAAACACCCCCGTTCAACTAGCACGAAGTGCCCACTACTCTCCTGACCCAGCAAAGGCAATTATGGCCCATATTCGACGAAACATCTTTAACAACGGACACATCTTCCATAAACCCGACTTCTGTAACACTTTTCTGAATAAAGCGCCTGATCTTCCAAGCGGCCAGACAAAGGACTTGGAAGATTCCCTTGGGTTTACTTTCAATGAGCTTGTGTCCGATATACGTCATGCTCCGTCTGAGGCAGCCATGTACCCACCAATTGCACGTCTTCTCTCTGCCTTGTCCTTGCTGGTCCACATCAAGGACGAAGAAAGATGTCTATCTCTTGAAAAAGATCACCTGTGGATGACGATTGTAGTTGCAACCCGTGCTCCACAAGCCCTAAATGATCATCCAGGCCACAAAACTGATCTTGGCTCTGCTCCTGCTACGCGGGAAGTCATACGTGAATTTGTCAAAAATAAATGCGGGCGCACTTCCATTGTTCCAGACTGGGGCTCCATGGGCCACACTGGTGAAGCAAAGTTGAGAAAATTGCCTGCAAAGGAATCTGAGACCACCTTAGATGAGAAAGCACAAGCAGTTTCTTATGCATGGGCATGCTCAAGACATCAAGTCAATCGCAGCGGATTCTTCGGAATGTATGTTTGCACCGACGGGCTCCAGTTCATCTGGTACGGCGTTTCACAGGTCCTAATCTCCGATTCCTGTCATTGGGACGACATACAAAAGTTGTTTTCGTTTGTATATGCCCTTCATCGAAGGGAGAATTTGCTCGAAGACCCACGGGTGCGTACAGTCCGACACTCCAGCGGTCGATTGGTTCCTGGCACATTGGTTTGGCAAGGCAGAGACTACAGACTGGTGCCATTCTCCATCGGTGATGGTTGGAGAAGGAAAAGGTTTATAGCTGGGGGATACAGTCCAGATGGTGGAGTAATTGTTGTCAAACTAGTCTGGAAGCAGGCCGGTCATCGATTGAAAGAGGCACAAACATGCAAGAGCATTCATGAACATGGTTTGGTAGCTGGCATCGTGTCCTTGTGCGGCGATCATGACAATCCTGACCACTCTGTGCCTATCCGCGAGCTTCTTCCTGACGAACACGAGTCCCAGTCAACTTACGTTCGAAATATGCTGGTTTACGATGTGATTGGCGACTCTCTGGCCTCATGTGGCAGTGTCAAGACCTTCCTCATAGCAATGTTTGATGCTGTTGAAAGTACGTATGCCCATGCATTTATAGTCATAATGATAGCTAATTACAGGCCTTTTGAACAGTACTAAGATTCTTGAACACTGAGAAACGTCTCCTACACAGGGATGTGTCCTGGTCTAACATCATTCTAAAACCACGCCGGATTGGTGGCATTTTTAAACAACCTGCAGAGAACCAGCCAGCATCCTATGCAAAACTTATGCATTCCTCAAAAGACACAATTTGGACCGAGGCTGTTAATGGTGTTACGACCCAATATCTTGGAACCGTTGCATTGCTGGATCTTGAGCTAGCTGCCAAACTCGACCCAACAGAGGGGGCAAAAGATGGCGTTAGTGTCACCGTCAGTTGTTCAATGTTGACTGAGATTATGTCTACTGACTTTGAGCCATCTATAGGGTACACCAATGTTTATGGCTACAGATCGGGTAGACTCTCGCACACGATTACTTAGCAGTGAATTTTTGGATGAATACAGAGAGTTTTTTGAAAAGACATCTCTGAGCAGCGAACCTGACATTTGGCTTCCATTCTGGGAGGCAGCTGTCAAAACCAGGCGACTAGACCTTCCTTGTCAGGATTCGCCACTGCATGACGTCGAGTCAATCTTCTGGGTCATGGTGCTCTTTTTTATCCGAGCAGCTCCCTCTGGCGCCGAGAAAGAGGAATCACAACTTGGAACAAAAGCCCGCTCTGGCGCATTTCACGACCTGTATACCAGCAGACAACGTCTATTACATTCTTCTGCAACAGCTTGGAGAGCTGCTCTTCATCCAAAACTTCATGGCTTTGTAAAAATGCTACATGCTATGGCCTCATATTTTCAGAATACCTGGCACTTGGTCCCAACACCAGATGAAATGAACGTTCATGGGCATGAGGCGCTGCGAAGAATTCTCTTGAAATCTATCAAAGATATGGATGGTGACATCCTGATCAACAGAGAACCCCTTGAAGTCATTTTGGAGGAAAACATAGGTCATCTTACGATGAATCCAATCACAGGAACAGCGAGCAAACAAACAAGGAGGGAATCTGAAGCTGTGAGCAACAGGAATGTCAAAAGACGGCGGCTTGACTCCGAGCAGTCAGTCAAGAGCCCTTCAACCGGACAGGAGTTGCCACCCAGTATCCAGAATTCCCTACTAGACATTAAAAAATCACATGTGGATGCAAAGGCATGGTTCTACTCTGACAAGGTAGTGTATGCAGGCATTCAGCTATACTTGCATGTTCCAGATTCTTTGGAAAAACAAGCAGATGCAGCATAACAATTCCTAGCATTATTTTTTGGTGTAATAAAGCAGTCTACCTCTGGTTACAGTGTAAATAGCTTGTGGATGATATAAATTTCACCATGTGACAGCTATGGAGCGTTCATACACAGGAGCTCAATTCTTAGTGCACCATCTCAAGACTTTTTTCTACTTATCAGACATAGATATCAGTGCTGTAGGTTACTGACTTTTATGTGGATATATGAATTATTTTATAAAAAGGGTCAAAAAAGAGTATCGAAGTCTCACGTATTCAGCCTTGCACTGATTACGTGCCTCCTTTAGAGAACGCGGACAAAGAATCAGATGTTCAAAAAGTAAACCGTAAATCGCCTCTCAC
>QLPG01003916.1:0-34587 GCA_003314385.1 Gomphus sp. MG54
ATACCTTCAACAACCCACACTAACCCCCACAACCACCCCTCCTTATTCCGAGACCTTTCTGACTGAAAGGACAAAGGATTGTTTTCCGTAGTCTCCATCCCCAACAAGTCCGACCCGGAAACCACTTTCCGCTTCCGATCCCGTCACGACCGAGACACCATCTCCGAGTCCGTCTCCGACAGAGACTCAATACTTTGATAACTGACGCGCAGGACTATCGCGTACCTCACTCCCTTGTTCTCTCTTTTATATTGACCCCCTTGTACTTCCTTTTCCCTTGTTTTATGACCGGCAAAAGATAGTACAAAGACAGTCGCATGTATATAGTCTCCCAGTCGACTAGACTGTTCGCCAGTACGAATATCATCTTAGTCCACCCAGTTCCGACTCACTCCGGTGAAACTTCCGTCTCCTCTCCGAAATTAGGGACAGATGATCGAGGAGGGCGCAACACATAAGTTGAAGCCAAGTCCCTTCGACCTCGAACATCTCAGTGACCGGATTGAACTATTCCGCGACCTACCCTAAGTTTCCGGCGCCTCCGTCCCCGTCCATAGTCCGTCCGACTCCCGTCTCGGTCTTCGGCCCTGTTACGGACCTTCGCACTAACCTGGAAAACCCCTTCGGAAGTACTAGCTAAGCGCCTGACATGCGGACTTAACACAACATCTGAACATGCTCGTTGACTCAGGATCGACACACTGTTTCCTTGATTCAAAACTAGCATCTAGATACAACCTTCAGTGCCAAGACATTACGCCCATCCCACTAAGACTTTTCGATGGGACCTCCAACTCCTCCATTCGCAAGACCATCGAACTTCCGATTCGCTTCCCCCAAGGAGAATGACACTCCGTGACCTTTTTCATAACTCCGCTTGACTCGAGCTGCTCGGTGGTCTTGGGACATACCTGGCTTACCCGCTTCAACCCAACGATTGACTGGGTTTTGGGCAACATATCCTTCAAACCCCCGCCGCCGACCGACTCTGTGAAACCGCCCAAACCTATAGCCCCCTCTCGTCACTCTCCTGACCCCTTGAAAAAACCACTCCTCGTGCCCAAGGTGGCGTTAATCAATGCAGCAGTGTTCGCCTGCATCTCAAAGATGGAGGGTACCCAAACCTTCCAACTACTACTCTCCGACCTCAACAAAGTCAAGGACGGCCCCGTAGACCTATCCAACGTCCCGAACAAATACCACGAATTTCAGGACGTCTTCAGTAAAAAGCGTGCCAACACCCTGGCCCCACACCAACCCTATGACCTAAAGATAGACCTAGAGGAAGGAGCCTCACCCCCCTTCGGCCCCATCTACTCCCTGTCAGAAAGCGAGCTGAAATCGCTGCACGAATTCTTGGACGAACACATCTCCATGGGGTTCATCCGACCATCCTGCTCACCTGGCGGGGCACCCATCCTGTTCGCCCGAAAGAAGGACGGTTCCCTACGTTTCTGCGTCGACTTTAGAGGACTCAACAAAATCACAAAAAAGGACCAGTACCCGCTACCCCGCATCTCTGACCTACTCGACAGCCCCCGTAAGGCTAAAATCTTCACTAAAATAGACCTATGACACGAGTACCACCTCGTCCACATCCGAGAAGGTGACGAGTGGAAAACTGCCTTCTGCACCCGCTACGGATCCTTCGAGTGGCGCGTCATGCCCTTCGGACTGAGCAACTCCCCGGCCGCTTTCCAATGCCTTATGAACGACATCTTCTCCAACCTCCTCGACGTTTCGGTGCTGGTGTACCTAGACGACATCCTAATATACTCTGATAACCTGGAAGAACACAGGAAACATGTGCGCGAAGTCCTAAAACGACTCCGAACGGACCACCTGTATGCCCGAGCAGACAAATGCCAGTTCCATGCTGACACAGTGGAATACCTGGGATACATCCTATCTCTGAACGGCCTCACCATGGCTAACGACAAGGTCAAGGTGATCCAGGACTGGCCTGAACCACGCAAAGTCAAGGATGTCCAGTCCTTCCTCGGATTCGCAAACTTCTACAGACGTTTCATTTTCAACTATTCCGACATCACGATTCCGCTAACCCGTTTGACACAGAAAGACGCACCTTGGAACTTCTCCAAAGACTGCAGGACATCCTTCGAAACCCTCAAGAAGGCCTTCACCACAGCCCCGGTGTTAAACCAATGGACCCCCGGCTCCCAACTTGTCGTTGAGACAGACACCTCTGACTACGCCCTGGCGGCCATCCTATCCATAATCTTCCCCACGGACAATGAGATACACCCGATCGCCTTCCACTCCCGAACATTTTCACCCCCGGAACTGAACTATGATGTACATGATAAGGAACTGCTTGCCATCTTCGAGGCCTTCAAAACCTGGCGGCATTACCTGGAAGGCGCACACCACCCCATTGACGTTGTAACGGATCACAAAAACCTGGAATACTTCTCGACGACCAAACTTCTCACCTGCCAACAAGTCCGATGGTCAGAATACCTTTCACAATTCAACATGACCATCCGTTTCTGCCCGGGATGCCTTGGAGCCAAACCGGACGCTCTAACCAGACGGTGGGACGTCTACCCCAGAGAGGGAGGGAACAACTACGCCACGATCAACCCCCACAACCTCCGACCCGTCTTCTCCACGGAACAGCTATCCGCCTCCCTACGGGCCACGGCACTATACTTCCCGTCTCTACGAGCGGCCGCAGTAATGGACACAGAACGACTCCACAGCGACATCCGTACAGCAATCCGAAACGACCCAGAAACCTCAGGAAAACTCGACAACCCCAATGGAAAATGGTCGACCACACCAGACAACCTCCTCCTCCTCGACCAGTGCATCTATGTCCTGGACAGCGACGATCTCCACCTACGAATCCTACAAAACAAGCACGACCACCCCGTCTCTGGACACTTCGGACAAAATCGGATGCTTGACCTCATCAGGAGGGAGTACACCTGGCACGGACTCCGAAAAACCGTGAAGTCCTATATCAAGTCCTGCACAACCTGCATGCGTGCCAAAACACAAAGACACCGACCGTACGGCCTCCTGAAACAACTATGGGTCCCCATACGCCCGTGGAACTCCATATCAATGGACTTCATCGAGAAACTACCCCCGTCGGCCGGATACGACTCCATCCTCGTCATCGTAGATCGACTCACCAAACAATCTATCTTCATCCCGACCCACGACACCATCACATCCCCTCTCCTAGCCAAACTGTTCGTGCTCCACGTATTTTCAAAACACAGAGTCCCATCACACGTTACCTCGGACCGCAGATCTGAGCTCGTATCTTCCTTCTTCAGGTCCCTGGGGAAGGCCCTAGACATGAAACTACACTTCACTTCCGGGTACCATCCAGAGGGTGACGGACAAACCGAGCGAATGAACCAAACATTAGAACAATACCTCCGGGTCTACTGCAACTACCAGCAGGACAACTGGGCAGACCTCCTCCCAATCGCGGAATTTGCCTACAACAATGCCCCCAACGTGACAACCGGAATATCGCCCTTCTTCGCCAACAAAGGTTACCACCCGGACATCACCTTCCACCCCGAGCGTGACCTGGCCTCCTCAAGAGCACACGATTTCGCAGTGGACCTAGATGAACTGCACCAGGAGCTCCGAAAGAACATATCCGCAGCTCAGCAATGCTACGCCGCCTCTGCAGACCAACACCCCTCCAAAGGACCGGAGGTCAAGGTCGGAGACAAAGTTTTCCTCAAATCAGACAACATCCAGACCACAAGACCCTCCTGGAAGTTGTCCGAGAAATACCTAGGACCCTACAAGGTCATAGCCCGAGTAGGACCGGTATCCTACACCCTTCGCCTCCCAAAAAACATGAGGTCGATCCACCCCGTCTTCCACGTCTTGATGCTGGAACCTTCAACTCCCAACACCTTCCCCAACCGCACAATACCACCGCAGCCACCGATAGAGATCAATGGGGAACGTGAATACAAAATAGCGGAAATCCTGGACTCGAAGATTGATCAACGTCATGGCTGCCAACTCCGATACCTAGTCAGATGGACTGGTTACGAAGGAACGGAAGAAGAGACCTCCTGGCTCCCTGCCACAGAACTGAACCACACGAGAGAGGTGGTTTCGGACTTCCACCGTGCCTATCTGCTCAAGCCAGGTCCAGGAAGACCAAACGACCAGTCGTGACCACCCTATACATCATTCGTCAACCAAGGACCTCGAGGGCTCGGTCCTAATGGGGGGGTACTGTTACGCCCCATGCCTCCAACAAAACCACACCAACCCCCACAATCACCCACCCCCATTTCTGAATCCTCCCCGACCACCGAAGCATGGACCTGTTCCCGTTCCCGTTCCCATTCCCGTTCCCGTTCCCGTTCCCGTTCCCGTTCCCGTTCCCATCCCCGTTCCCGTTCCCGTTCCCGTCCCCGTTCCCGTAACATCCATCCGAACCACCACTAGTCTGACCCCGATTCCCGTAACCTAGGATTCCGCATCTTGATAACCGATGCGCTAGTTTATCGTGTACCTTACTCCCTTGTTCTTCCTTACTATTGACCCCTTGTACTCCCTTTCTTCTTGTTTTATGACCGGCAAAAATAGTACAATGATAAGTCACATGTATATAGTCTGACAGTCGACTGGACTGTTCGCTAGTATGAATATTGATTTAGTCTCCCACCAGTTTCCGATTCATTTCCGGTAAACTCCCACCTCCTTTCCGAAATTAGGGACAGACGATCGAGGAGGGCGCAACACATAAGTTGAAGCCAAGTCCCTTTGACCTTGAACACCTCAGCGACCGGATTGTACCATTCCGTGACCTACCCTAAGTCCCCGGCGCCTCCGCCCCCCGTCTATAGTCCGTCCGACTTCCGCCTCGGCCCTCGGCCCCACTACGGACCTTCGCGCTAACCCAGATAAACCCTTCGGAAGTGCTAGCTAAGCGCCTGACACGCGGACTTAACAAATACCTCCATCCCACTCCTGACCAGATCTGGTCATCTTTGTCTGCTCTTTGTGATCATACCTGAGCAGACTATAAGAACCTGGACAAGCATGAGAAGGATAATCCAGTCCACTCCAAGATAGATCAGGGTTTGATATAATCTAAGCTCTATGAAAACCTGCACAACACCATCAAAGATAAACAATAAACAATAAAGAATGTTGTCTGTTGGGACATACTTATTCAACTCTCACCAATGGTGTGTACACCAGATCACCCTGACCCCTGGATTTGATAGGAAGCAGGATGACACCTTGATGGCCACCATTGAGAGTATACGAGACAATGAGTTATATAGTATTTGGCACTGGTAGGACAGTTTTCTGACACAGTGGATCAATTCTGCCAGTCTGATTATAGAGATCATGCATGATTGGTGGTGCGATTGATACACATGGTGGCCATGTAGCATGGGTTGATTAAAGTGCCGGTCAATCATTCAATAACTGGGTGATTTTGCATCATCGATAGCACAACCTCAGCAGCACAATACACAATATTATCCCACATGAAGCACGGTCTCAATAGACAATAGTGGATTTAAAAGCCATGTGGCTACCATAGTATTGTCAAGTACATGTACCGAGTATTGGTTCACTTGGCAGTGCCAACCAAATGATCAGTCTAATTCCCATGCAAGTGACCAAGCCATATACAAGTCACTTGGTATGTCGGTCTCAGTGTCACGACCACAATACCGTGCTCTGACTTACTTGGCAGTACCAACCGACCGACCCTTACCCATATCATCCCTCATGGTGTGTGGTTTTGGCTCGGTACACTCAGTTCATCATCTGGTTCATTATCCTTACCCCACCCTCCTATTCTTTTTTATTCTTCCACTCCCTGTCCTTCCCCTTACCTGCTTACCCTTGGGACATTCACTATTCATTGCCACTTACTCACGGCCCTATTGTTTTATATCTCGGCCACCCCTTATTGTTCTATTCTTTCCCACAATCTCACTCATTTATTATTGGTCATATTTCATTGTCTTATTTTCATATTGTTCTATTCTAGATCACTGTGGACAATACCTCCAGATGGTCTTCATACCTTATTCTTTTCTCCATGTCTTATGCCACCCTTATTCCACATTCTGCCTCTCAGCCTATATAAGTAGCGAGTGCATGTACATAGTTCCTCAGTCTGAGTATCAACTAGGTTTATGCCTCCCTACTCTCCTCCTTCTGTTCAGAAGTCCCTACTTGGGCTGACACCCTCAGCATCCTCTCGAGTATCTTTTCCATTATAAGTTAGTGGCATGCACAGGAGGCAGAGTGCAATGCACGAGTACATTGAAGCCAAGCCACCCCAACTGGCCTGCAGGACTTGGCCAGTTCTGACCGTACCATCGGTAGTCCCAAGGCCTGACACTTAGCTTGGCACATTCATCATCCACATGCCCTATTCCTATCCATCATCCCCTCTTCCCTCAGTCATTATCCATTAATCCCACCCTGTCTATTCTTTATTTCTCAGCCCATTTCACCTCAGGACATTTTTCCATTGTTTTATCCTCAACCATGGCCCTATTATTTTATATTCAGTCATTTTCTATTATCTTATTCTTGGCCACATTCTTATTATCTTATTTTCATTGTTCTATTCTTGATCATTGTGGACAATACCTCCACATGTTCTTCATACCCTATTGTTCTCCATGTCTTATGCCACCCTGATTCCACATCTTGCTTCTTAACCTATGTATATAAGTAGCGTATGTATGTAGATAGTTCTCCATTCTGGATATTGACTTGGCTTACACCTTCTTGTCTTCCCTCCTCCTGTCTGAAGTCCCCTACTCAGGCTGACACTCTCAGCACTCTCCCAGGTATCTTGTCTGTTCCAAATCAGTAGCACATATGGAAAGCAGGGCACAACAAATGAGTACATTGAAGCCAAGCCACCTCAATCGGCCTGCAGGACTTGGCCAATTCCCACCAGCACTGTGAAGTCAGCATTATTAATAGTGCTCAGCCCATGCATCGTCGGCATTCTCGGTGCCTGACAAGTATCTTCAGTGAGTGTTACTGGATGTAGCATGGTCTACTCTGTCACTTCAACTCTGCTTTAATCAATTTTAAGACCAGAACATACCATGTGGCTGTAGAGTGGACCTCCATATCAATTTATGCCCTTTCTGAAACTGATTAAGTTTAGTCTTGGTGATTACACCCAATTGGTGTCACCACCCTGGTTGTTATGATAACTAATATGCAATATGTGACATCCATCTTGAGTCAGTGGGGGTATAACAGATCAAATCTGCCAGGGCTCTTGCTCAACTTGGATGAGGTTATGTGAAACTTTGCCATCAGGTTCAAATATGACAGTGAACTGTGTTGATCCAGCTTCCCCTGTTTTCTCACAGGTGTTGGGATGGTAATTCATTAGTATCTGTTGGAATGGGTGTGCAACCAGAACAAAAGAACTAGACTAAGTAGATGATAGCTTTTATGGAAAAATTGTTATTTGTATATATCTATCTACCTAGACCAAATAGTTAGTAGTGTCTATTATCAATAATAATATTTAATTCATCCTTTGCTCTATAGACCTTGTGTCTCTAAATATGCGATTGTCGATGAAATGTTGGTTCAAAAGCTAGCTAGCAATTAACTCTAAACGGCGACTCAATATTGCAACTAGCTGCCAGCTTCTCGGTGTGAAATCCATTGAATACAGACAGTGGTGTATGTGATTTTTGTTATTTGGATGAGGTAATAATGTCAGGTAGTACATGGGATGTCCTGAGGAGATTTACTGGTAGGAATAAACTTGGATCCTTCTAAAAGAAGATCATGACTTGTCTCTCAAAAATGAGTTGAGATATACAGAATAGCCATTTCTTCTTCCCAATGAATATAACAATTTTGTTGAACTAGAGGTGCAATACTTTTTCATTGTATAACACACCTCATCTGAGACTCTCAAATAGCAACACCACTGTGGTTCCAGTGATTAAAAAAATGCAAGGTTGACAATGAATACTCTCTTTCAGTCTTATCCATAATTGATCTCCTCAACTTGTTGCTCACCAAATTGACCAACTTTAGGCAGCCGACATGCAAGATACAATGATACAATATACCGGTGACACGCCATCCTGTTTCAGCTCATCTGATGCGGTGGGTCATTAGTATTATAGTCCAATTTGATTACAGACCTCTTTTAGACTGTGAAACAATCCACTAGATTACAGTCTATTTCCCAGATGTCATTTAGCAGTTGTTGGAGAAGTTCCACAAGTGAATGGAATGGTTATATCCAAGTAATTGTAAATAAATGTTTTATAAAAATTTGCAAAACACATATAAGATGAAACATCTTTATGCCATGGTTTGAGTCATTCGTGAATGGTTTGACCCATAGTCTGCCATGATAAGACAATCAGATGAAAGTATATACCTGAGGTATTCTGCAGAGGTAGGAATGGAGAATGCATTTGTCAGTGCAGGAAAATAATCCAATTTTTTTGGATATATCAGAGTACTTCACATATGTCACCTTATCCATGATACAACATTCAGCCTCCATGTTTTCTCATGGATGTGAATGTTGTTGAGCATGACCGAAATATGGCTGTGCATGAACCGGAAGAGGGTGTCTAAGATCTGCCATAGCAGAACTACGAAACCTGGGTGTAACAACACCTGGCTTAGACATGGATGATGCACCAAGGTACAGGATTAGTACAATGATTAATAATATCTATTATTTTGAGATGTATATAAAGGATGTGACAAGATCAAATAAGAACAAGTCCTCAAGATATTAAATCTCATTAATTAATATTCCCTCGATCTATAGGTTGTGGGCCCTTGTTAAGTCCGCGTGTCAGGCGCTTAGCTAGCACTTCTGAAGGGGTTATCCGGGTTAGCGCGAAGGTCTGTAATGGGGCCGAGGACCAAGACGGGAGTCGGACGGACTACGGACGGGGGACAGAGGCGCCGGGAACTTAGGGTAGGTCGCAGAATGGTTCAATCCGGTCACTGAGGTGTTCGAGGTCGAAGGGACTTGGCTTCAACTTATGTGTTGCGCCCTCCTCGATCGTCTGTCCCTAATTTCGGAAAGGAGGTGGGAGTTTACCGGAAATGAATCAGAAACTGGTGGGAGACTAAATCGATATTCGTACTAGCAAACAGTCTAGTCGACTGGAAGACTATATACATGTGACTATCCTTGTACTATCTTTTGACAGTCATAAAACAAGGGAATACAAGGGGTCAATATAAAGAGAGAACAAGGGAGTGAGGTACGCGATGGTCCTGCATGTTGGCTATCAAGGTAACGGAACTTTGACTTTTGGAGTCTTCGGAAGGTCGGAATTGCGGAACCTTGGAAGGTATGTCGGACATCCGTAAATTGGTTGTTTGGGTCTTGGTCAATCAGAAAGGTCCTGGAAATGGTGCGGGTGGTTGTGGGGTTTAATGTGGGTTTGTTTGGCTGCATGGGCCATAACAGCCCTGGCCATAACTGATCAACTCTATTACACCCCACACTGTCTATTATATCTATCACATCGAACACTTACAAGGTTGACCCCTTGAATGGGGACAATTAAATTACATGGCAACAGGGCCTAGAATGGGTCTTAGAGGATCTAGATCTATGGGCAATAACCAACAGATTGGAGATGGAACAACAGCCAATAGACACCAGGGCACATACCAAAGCAGAACAGATGGTGATCGCTGAATGGAAAAAGAAAGATAAAAAAGTGCAAAAGGGGATCTGTGTTAGGATATCCGATGAGTATTTGGTATATATTGATCAAGATACTACTGCTACAAAAATATGGAGCAGACTGCGTGGGATCTTCGAATCCAAAGCAGCGATTGGCATTGTTAATATCTGCCAGGAGTTTTTCTGGACAATGGCCGTAGACAGGGCTAATATGGATGAGCACATCCAGAAGATGCACAGTGTTATGGCCCATGCCGCCAAATAAACCTACATTAAACCCCACAACCACCTGCACCATTTCCGGGACCTTTCCGATTGCTCAAAGCCTGAATAACCAATTTCCAGATTCTGATGCATCATTCCAAGGTTCCATGTTTTCCGAACCTCCAAAGATTCCAAAGTCAAGGTTCCGCTCCTTTGATAGACAACGTGCAGGATCATCATGTACCTCACTCCTTTGTTCTTTGTTTTATATTGCCCCTTGTACCCTCTTCCCCCCTTGTCTTTACTCGGCAAAAGATAGTACAAGACTAGATACATGTATATAAGTCACCAGTGCAAATATTGACTTAATTCTGCATCATAGTTTCTGATTAAGTTCCAGTAAACTTTCCAACTTTCCGAAATTAGGGACAGACGATTGAGGAGGGCGCAACACATAAGTTGAAGCCAAGTCCCTGTGATCTCGAACCACTTGTACCACCCTATACTGTGAACAGTTCCAAGACCCCCAGCGCTTCCCATCTTTCCATCCCCATTCCAATTCCGATCCCAAATCTGCGACCCTTAGCCCCTCCATCCCCGGAGTACGAACCTCCCTTCAGAAACCATTCGGAACCCTCTGGACACCCTTCCAGAAGCCTCTAGCTAAGTGCTGACATGTGGATTTAACACACAGGCTATACCAACAATTGAATGCCAGGGGGCAATTAATTACCAATGAAGACTTCGGTAATACATTACTCACTTCATTACCAGACACCTGGGCCAGATTCATAACTACAGTCAATGTGATTGGGATGGCGATCAACTCCAAAACTGTTATATCTATGATATAACCCCAACATCTTGGACATCTGACATAGGGAACTATGAAGAAGCCCACTCTAAACCAAGTCTGAACCAACCCTATTACCTCCGAGTCTGACCAGCAGCGATCACTTCGGACCTTGGACATCCTTCCTTTCTCATCAAACAATAGTCTTATTGTAACACCAGTTGTAGATTTCTTTTGTAACCCATCTTCATTCATCTTATTGTTCTCTTAAGCATTCCTAACTAGTTACAATAAGGACTGCATATATAAATACCTGATATAAATACCTCCAGACTTCTGTACTATACCTTAGTTCAAATATTGACTTAGTATTCCTACTGATCCTCTGAACTCTGAACTTATTCAGCTCCAAACCTCCAAAATAAAAGACTGACGATCGAGGAGGGTATAACATACAAGTTGAAGCCAAGTCCCTAAGACTTTGAACACACGACTTCAGACCAACTTACGTCATCTCAGACCTGATATGACCTTGGACTTAACAGTATATTTGAACTCCCACTCCTGATTGTCTATGAGATGTAGTGAATGAGTCAGAGCTGTTCAAGCAATTAGAATAGGTTTGGTATGCCACACATCCTTGACCCCAAACTTACCTGCCACAGAACCCAACGTCCATACACTACCAAACCCTCCATCAGCCTCAGACCCACTATGCAAACACTCATCAAACCCCCTCCTAACACCCCATATGCCACCCTCAGACAATGCAAATGACAAACCGAACCTTGTGGAAGTGTTAAATCCACATGTCGGTGCTTAGCTAGAGGCTCCCCGGAGGGTTTCTGGAGGGGGGTTCATACTTCAGGGATGGAGGGACTAAGGGGCATGGACTTGGGATTTGGAATCGGAATGGGGATGGAAAGTCGGGAAGTGCCAGGGGTCTTGGAACTGTTCTTGGTATAGGGTGGTACTATCAGGCATCAGATTACTGATGGACTTCAGTACTGCCGAGGGGTGTTATTGAAAGGTCGGGCGGACTATGGCCAAGTCCTGCAGGCCAAGAGTAGTGGCATTGGCTTCAACGTACTCATGTGTTGTGCCCTACTTGCCGTGCGTGCCACTGTATTTGCAATGGACAGGTACTTGAGGGGATGCTGAGGATGCCGGCCCGAGTCGAGGACTTTAACAGAAGAGAAGAAGGTAGAAGGGCCTAAGCCTAGTCGATACCCAGAATGAGGAAATATGTACATGCATGTCCTACTTATATAGGTTTAAGAAGCGACATGTGGAATAAGGAATGTGGGACAACAAGATATGCAGAGCATGTGGTCATTGTCCACAATGAACAAAATTAGAACAAGGAATGCAAAGCGGGGATAGAACAATAAAAGACAGGGCAATAGGGTCGTGACTCAAGATGGGACAATAGGGAGTGGCCGAGTATAAAACAATGGGGTCTTGTCCGAGGATAATACAAGGACAAGAAGTCCTGAGGTGGAACAAACCAAGGAGTGTGGATGGTGGATGTGCCGAGCCAGGACCGGCGCACCAAGTGTTATGCAGGTGACGCGGGCACTTGGTCGTGGATATAGGATGATTGCTCGGTCAGCACTGCTGGCAGATGGGTCTCGGTATGTGGACTTGACAGGTACAAGTGGTTTGAGGTCGCAGGGACTTGGCTTCAACTTATGTGTTGTGCCCTCCTCAATCGTCTGTCCCTAATTTTGGAGAGTCAGAAAGTTTACCGGAACTTAATTGGAAACTATGACGCAGAATTAAGTTGATATTCGTACTGGCAAATAGTCCAGTCGACTGGTGACTTATATACATGTATCTAGTCTTGTACTATCTTTTACCGAGTAAAGACAAGGGGGGGGAAGAGAGTACAAGGGGCAATATAAAACAAAGAACAAAGGAGTGAGGTACGGGATGATCCTGCGCGTTGTCTATCAAAGGAGCGGAACCTTGACTTTGGAATCTTCGGAGGTTTGGAAACATGGAACCTCGGAATGATGCATCAGAAATCCAGAAATCGGTTATTCAGACTTTGAGTGATCGGAAAGGTCCAGAAACGGTACAGGTGGTTGTGGGGTTTAATGTGGGTTTATTTGATGGCATGGGCCATAACAGTATCCCTCTACTAGGACTGAGCCCTCGAGGTCCTAAGCTTAATTGGAGCGGTAATTAAGACGGACATTACTGTGGGAGTCTTTTGACGGTTTCCTGGGATGTTTTGATCGATAAGTGCTGATGGTTTGTTTGTCTATCAAAAGGGGGGTATTTGCAGAACTAGGAGGAGCCTTTCCTCAATGGAGAACATGGATCTGCAACCTTTGGAAAACCTTGGGGATTTCTCCCGCATCCCCCTCTATGGTTTGGGGACAAGTGAGGCCAATTATTTGCACATCCTTGATGAGGAGTTGACCACTCTTCATGCCCATACCATCAGGGTCTGTGACTACTATGGTGAGTGGTGCCTTTGTCCGAACCTCTCTCTTTCTGATTCCCATAGCAAGCCATTACATGAAGCCGTCACCATCCGGGGCTGTTTCTTGTTGGGATTCAGAGTGGGACAAGGCTTCTGGTGAGTCAGGGGCAGGAGCAAGTGGCTCGGAGGTACTTGGGCATATTTCCATGTATCTGATTCGTCTGGATAAGTACCAGGAGGATCTGCACCAACTCTTGGACCTCTTTGGGTGGTATCATCATCGTATGTCCAGCTTGACAACTACCAGGATTGGCTTGGAGGATGTGAGGTTGTTTGGGAGCCTCACTGATGCATTAATGTCATTCCTGACAGCAGATCGGGGGCTTGATGCTTCCTTTCTGGATGACATAGATTGGTTGCTTGTCCGCTTGGGTCATGGGTCAGGTGGTTCCGATGGGTGTCAGGGTTCAGCACAGGCTGGGAAGGGTTTGAATGGTTGAAATGAGGGTGTTGATTAGTTGTCTGTATGATTGGTGTCATGAATTTTATGGTTTTGGCGGTGTTTGGGTCTGGGTGACATAAGGATTCCTAAACAATTGTGTTGTTTTCCAGATGTTTCCTCTTCTTAGGGCAGATGTCCCATGGTCGCCTAATTTCCATGGTTGGGGCCATAGTGGTCGTGGGGTCATGGTGGTCATGGTGATTGTGGTGTTCATTCTACCGGATTGTCGTTTTTGGACAGCAGCAGTGTCATTGGGGTTTGAGAAATGTCCTGCAACTCAAGTCTCGGTTGAAATCATGTTGATTAGTTTAGCTCATATTGATATTCTAACAAGAAGGGTCTAGTTCTAAGAGAATCTACATGGTACCATTAGTCTAAGGGATGGTATGGGATTCTGTGGTGTTCAGGGTTCTTCCTGAGCAGAGTTTTTTGGAGGGTTCGATTGAGTGCTGAGTGAAGACTGCTGGCTCCATATTGCCAAGAATCAGTTAGGATAATCTAAACGAGTAGTACTCAATGCCCTGTCGATCAAAGGATCGTAGTGGGTGAGCGTATAGTCCTTGCAACTAAAATTCTGATGGGGTTCAGAGGGTTGGATTCAGAGGGTTGGAGTTTGGAGGGTCAGAGTCGGAGTGTTTCTACAGAAATGGGTCAAAATCTTTTTGACACTTGGTCATGAGGGGTCATATTCCTAAAAAGATTGGATGAATTGTCTTGTTTTACGTCCTTAGGCATAGTTGGTGTTCAACATGAACAACTGGTGCCAGAGTCGGGAGCCTAGCTTCTTATTCCTCGGTTTCCGAAGCATCCGACATCTCAGACTCTTCTTCAACCTCTTCCGTCATGGAGGCTGCACGCCCTTTAGTGACTGTGGTGGTGGCCTTGGGCATTCCTTGGCTGAGTGGCCTAATCTGCTGCAGAAGTTTTGTTCGAAGCGGCGTTGCCATTCTTATGATGTAAGTTTTCCGTCTTTTCCAATTTTAGACGAAAGATCCATGGTAGTCCTGCTACCACTGGACAGGGTCATGGGTTGGCCTACATTGGCCGTCTTATTGCCTATGTTAGGGGCTGAATACATGGTCACAGGGGTCCTCCCTCTGTCGTAGGGGCAGTTGAAGTTCTGGGTGGAGGGAGGCTCTCTGGCGATTTCCAATTGTTGCTCCCAGTAGCAGGCATCAATGGATTGGGACAGGAGATGGAGCTAGAGCAGGGAATGGGGCTTTCCTACTCTAGAGACCTTGTCCTTGATCCTGCCAGGGAGTCTGTTGTAGAATTGGCAACGAAGTACAGCATTGCCCCAGTGGATGTGGGTGGCTAGTCGATTGAATTCGACTACATATTTCGTGATACGCTGATTATCGCACATGCAGAGGGTCTCGAAGTCTGCTTCAGCCTCTCCTTCTGGGTTGTGGGGGCCAAAGTTGATTTTGAGTTTATTTACGAACTCCTCATAGTCATGGAGCCAGTCTGGCTCGTCAGGGGCAGAGAAGGCTGGTTCGAACCAGTCCAGGGTGGTACCGGTCAGGTATGACAGTATGTAGGTTACCTTGGCACTTTCGGTGTCAAAAGCATCAGGGCAGTCATGGAAGTTCAGTCTACATTGCACTAAGAAGGCTTGTAGTTTCCTCCAATCGTATCCATCAAAGGTATCTGGATCCCAGACCTTGGAGGTGCGGGGGGCTGATCTTCTAGGGCTGGCTAAGTTGCTTGCCAGCATAACGAGGGCCTGAGTGAGATTGGGTACAATGTTGGGTCCTAAGGTGGAGGCCCCTCCTGGGTGTGCAGGAGGTAGCTGTGCTGTGGTGGGTGGTGTGACATGGGGTTGGGAAATGGGGGGTGGTGCAGCGAGTGGAGGTCTGATAGGTGGTGCAATGAGTGGTGGTGCTACAGGTGGTGGTGCCATGGGCAGAGGTGCGAACAGTGGTGGTACGTAGGGGGGAGATGCGAATGGGGGGGGGGGGTGCCAATGAGTCAGACAGTGCTGCTGTGGATGGTCCTGAACTGGATTGCATCTCTGATGGTGATGATTGTTGAGTCACCAGGGGGTGGTTCACGAGGAACGGGTTGGTCAAATTCGAATGCAGGTGTTGATCTGTGTCCGAGAATCTGGAGTCCAGGGGGTGTGCTGGGATTTGAGGTGTCTGGAAACTTGGTCCGGGGATAGGCAGTTCTCAGAGGATGGATGCATGGCAGGCAGACACCTGGGTGATTGTCTGTATGGCTTGTGAACATGTGATAGATCTTATGCTTAACGATGATCAGGAGTGTGAGTACAAATATACTGTTAAATCCATATGTCAGCGCTTAGCTAGAGGCTTCCGGGAGGGTTTCTGGAGGGGGGTTCGTACTCTGGGGACAGTGGGACTAAGGGTCCCAGACTTGGGATTTGGAATTGGAATGGGGATGGAAAGTTGGGAAGCGCCAGGGGTCTTGGAACTGTTCTTGGTATAGGGTGGTACGAGTGGTTCGAGGTCGCAAGGACTTGGCTTCAACTTATGTGTTGTGCCCTCCTCAATCGTCTGTCCCTAATTTTGGAGAGTTGTAAAGTTTATTGGAAATTAATAGGAAACTACAACACAGAATTAAGTTGATATTCATACTGGCAAATAGTCCAGTTGACTGGTGAGTTATATATATGTATCTAGTCTTGTACTATCTTTTACCGAGTAAAGACAAGGGGGGGGAAGAGAGTACAAGGGGCAATATAAAACAAAGAACAAAGGAGTGAGGTATGGGATGATCCTGCGCATTGTCTATCAAAGGAGCGGAACCTTGACTTTGGAATCTTCGGAGGTTCGGAAACATGGAACCTCGGAATGATGCATCAGAAATCCAGAAATTGGTTACTTGTCAAGTCCACGTACTGAGAGCCATCTGCCGGCAGTGCCAACCGAGCAATCATCCTATATCCACGACCAAGTGCCTGCATCACATGCATGACACTTGGTGCGCCAGTCCCGGCTTGGCACATCCACCATCCGCACTCCTCGGTCCGTTCACCTCGGGACTTCTTATCCTTGTATTATCCTCGGACACGACCCCATTGTTTTATACTTGGCCACTCCCTATTGTCCCATCTTGAGTCACGACCCTATTGTCCTGTCTTTTATTGTTCTATCCCCACTTTGCATTCCTTGTTCTAATTTTGTTCGTTGTGGACAATGACCACATGCTCTGCATACCTTGTTGTCCCACATTCCTTATTCCACATGTCGCTTCTTAACCTATATAAGTAGGACATGCATGTACATACTTCCTCATTCTGGGTATCAACTAGGCTTAGGCCCTTCTACCTTCTTCCCTTCTGTTAAGTCCTCGACTCGGGCCGGCATCCTCAGCATCCCCCCGAGTACCTGTCTGTTGCAAATACAGTGGCACGCATGGCAATTAGAGCGCAACGCTCAAGTACGTTGAAGCCAATGCCACTACTCTTGGCCTGCAGGACTTGGCCATAGTCCACCCGACCTTTCGACAACACCCCTCAGCAGTACCGAAGTCTGTCAGTATCCAACGCTTGACATTATTCAGACTTTGAGTGATCGGAAAGGTCTGGAAACAGTGTGGGTGGTTGTGGGGTTTAATGTGGGTTTATTTGGCAGCATGGGCTATGACAGGAAGCCATCACCATGCTAGCCAACCATCTGTCAGGCTCAAAGAAGTCATCTGCTCGCACCAAGATTTGAGACCCTGATCCCTTTGATGGCTCTGATGCAAAAAAACTTTAACAGTTCCTGGTGCAGTGTACCTTAAACTTTTGAGACTGCCCTGATGCCTTTGACTCCAACAGTGCCACAGTAACCTATGTACTGTCATACCTAACTGGTACAGCCTTGGACTACTTCGAACCAGGGCCCTTGTTAAATCCACATGTTGGTGCTTAGCTGGAGGCTTCTGGAAGGGTTTTCCAGAGGTTCCAAATGGTTTCCAAGGGAGGGTTCATACTCTGGGGATGGAGGGACTGAGGTCATGAGTTTACGGTTGGAATTGGAAAGGGGTGGAAAGACGGAAGCACCAGGGGGTCTAAGACTGTTCATAGTATTAGGTGATGTGAGTGGTTTGAGGTTGCAGGGACTTGGCTTCAACTTATGTATTGCACCCTCCTCGATCATCTGTCCCTAATTTCGGAAAGTTAGAAAGTTTACCGGAACTGAATTGGAAACTACGATGCAGAATTAAGTCGATATTTGTACTGGCAAATAGTCAAGTTGACTGGTGTCTTATATACATGTATCTAGTCTTTGTACTAACTTTTGCCAAGTAAAGACAAGGGGGGAAGAGAGTACAAGGGGCAATACAGAACAAAGAACAAGGGAGTGAGGTACGCAATGATCCTGCATGTTGTTTATCAAAGGAGCAGAACCTTGGCTTTGGAATCTTTAGAGGTTTGGGAACATGGAATCTTGGGTTGATACAACAGAATTCAGAAAGCAGTTATTCAGGCTTTGAGCAGTCAGAAAGGTCCTGGAAATGGTACGGGTGGTTGTGGGGATTAATGTGGGTTTATTGGTGGCATGGGCCATAACAGCCCTCCTCCAAAGAAGATCCATACTGGCTCTATGACTACCAGGAATTTATCTCCAAACTCAAATCCAACTTTGGCCCTCACAACCCAGAAGGAGAGGCTGAAGCCAACCTCAAAGCCCAGCCCTCCAAATATGCAACAACCAACATATCACAAAGTACGTGGTTGAATTCATTAGACTCGCCATTAGAGTCCAGTGGGGAGACGTTGCACTCTGCCACCAATACTACAAAGGCCTACCTAATAGGATAAAGGATGAAATCATCCACGTAGGAAAGCCCAACTCCCTGCAAGAACTACAATGACTCTCTCAGTCAATTGACTCTTGCTACTGGGAATGGTGCTCTGAGATGTCTCAGGAAGCCTCCATGTCCAGAATCCCTGAATGTCCGAATGACAGAAACAGGGCACCAACAGCTATGACCCCCATTACAAGCACCAGACCCCCAAACCCCAGCCAGACCCCAAATAGGACAACCTCAGACATGACCACAAAACTTGGCAAAGACGGCAAGCTCACACCTCAAGAATGACAATGCTGTTTCGACCAGAACCTCTGCCTCCTCTGTGGAACAACCGGTCATGTAGCAAAGGAATGTCCCAAGTCAACCTCCGCCGCCACCAAAGGACATGCAACCACTATCACAGAAAGCACGACTGAGGCAACAATCTCTGAAGTAGAAGATACTTTGGAGTCAAAAAATCTTTAAGCAGCCCTTCGACTCCAGCATCAGTTAGGGGCTGCGTTGAACCCAATGATGCACCAATGGAGATGAGACTCAATGCATCTGTGTCAGGAGTCGGATACTGACGGACTTCGGTACTGCCGAAAGGTGTTGTCGAAAGGTCGGGCAGACTATGGCCAAGTCCTGCAGGCCAAGAGTAGTGGCGTTGGCTTCAACGTACTCGTGCGTTGCGCCCTACTTGCCGTGCGTGCCACTGTATTTGCGACAGACAGATACTCAGGGGGATGCTGAAGATGCTGGCCCGAGTCGAGGACTTAACAGAAGAGAAGAAGGTAGAAGGGCCTAAGCCTAGTCGATACCCAGAATGAGGAAGTATGTACATGCATGTCCTACTTATATAGGTTAGGAAGTGACATGTGGAATAAGGAATGTGGGACAACAAGGTATGCAATGCATGTGGTCATTGTCCACAACGAGTAAAATTAGAATAAGAGATGTAAGGTGGAAATAGAACAATGAAGGACAGAATAATAGGACATGCCCCCAGCACAATAGGAAGTGCCCGATTGTAAAACAAGGCCATGACCGAAGATAACACAAGGGCAGGAGGTAATGGGATTATGAGCAAATACAGTAGGATAGAAGAATTTCCTTGGCAGCTAATTTATTTATCTCCTCAGTATAGTCAATAACTAAGATGTATATTCGAAAATATACCTAATTTATTTATCTTACAAAAGAAATAACAAGGAAATTAGCCCTGAGGCTTTGTACATAATATTACACTACTCACCTCCTCAGTATAGTCAATAACTGAGGAGGGAGGCTTTGTGCGGGTTGTGTCTTACCCGCATATACCATACAGCCAGCCCTTGACCCTATCGAAGGTTTGAGCCAGGCTGCCGGTTCCAAATCCAGGGAGCCGGCCACGCTAGTCGCATCGTGCGTGGACAAGCGCCTGTAAGTAGCGTACACAATAGAACACGAATAACTTCCTCAATAATGAGGATAAAAATACAAAGAAAATTGAGAAAAATAAAGAGTTCAAAAGCACACAGTTTGATACCAAAATCGATATAATAATACAATATATTGAGGTTGACCTCTCAGGGGTGAGATGCTAATTTGCACCCAACAGGAGGTGCCGAGGTGAGGTGGACCGAAGAGTGAGGAGTGGGCGTAGGAATGAGGGGTGTGACCGATATGTGCGTCTAGCCGAGAACGACTCATTGAATGGTTCGTGCTTGGTTATTATTGGAGTATTTTAGTCAGTACTGCCGAGTTATCGGGTCCTCGGTACGTGTACTTGACAATCTGAATGCATCCTCTCTTTCCAGTACAAACTCTCTGACCATCTGGCTCAACCTTGAAACCACCTATATTGACACCCTAATAGATTCAGGATCCACTCATTGCTTCCTGGACTCTAACTACACTGCAAAGCATCAACTCCAAACCTATGACATCACTCCAATTCCACTAGGACTCTTCGATGGCTCCTCCAACTCTGTAATTCGAAAAGCCATCAACCTCCACGTTCACTTCCTGATAGGGGAGCAACACACCATTACATTCTACATAACTCCATTGGATTCTAGTTGCTCAGCAGTCCTCAGACACAACTGG
This sequence comes from Gomphus sp. MG54, assembly GCA_003314385.1. NCBI lineage: Eukaryota > Fungi > Basidiomycota > Agaricomycetes > Gomphales > Gomphaceae > Gomphus > Gomphus sp. MG54. Next base: position 20,456 of record QLPG01003916.1, read on the forward strand.
CTCACCCATTACAATATGTTTTATTGGGTATTGGGCAGTATTCCATTTGGCTCTCCAACCACAGCTAATCTCCAGGTACCATCCAAGCCAGCAGCTATGACTCCATGCTCACCCAAACCTCCATCCCCTCTGAATCCCCAGCTCATGGTGCCCAAGATTGCCCTAGTAAATGCAGCAGGCTTTGCCCAAATATCGAGGATGGAATGTACACAAACCTTCCAACTCTTCCTCTCCGACCACCACAACTCCAAAGAAGGTCTGATAGACCTGAGTAATGTCCCGAACGAATATCATGAGTTCAAAAATGTTTTCAGCAAAACTCGGGCCAATACCCTGGCCCCTCACCAGCCATACAACCTCAAGATCAAATTGGAGGAAGGCACATCACCCCCATTTGGTCTGATCTATTCTCTCTCCAAAAGGGAACTGAAGTCCCTCCAAGAGTTTTTAGATGAGAACATATCCACAGGATTTATATGACCCTCACGCTCCCCTGGGGGCACTCCAGTCCTCTTTTCCTGAAAGAAAGATGGATCACTATGCCTATGGGTTGACTTTCGTAGATTAAACAAGATAATGAAGAAGGATTGCTACCCACTCCCCTGAATCTCTGATCTCCTGGATAGCCCCCAAAATCCCCAATTATTTACCAAGATAGATCTCCAACATGCATACCACCTGGTACGCATCTGAGAAGGCAACAAATGGAAAACTGCCATCTGCACACGCTATGTATCTTTTGAGTAGAGTGTGATGCCCTTCAGACTCACAAACTCCCTGGCCACCTTCCAGCAATTCATGAATGATGTCTTCTCTGACCTCCTATACCTGTCCATACTAGTATACCTAGATGATATCTTGATCTACTCTGACAATCTAGAGGAACATAGGAACCATGTCAAAGAAGTCCTCCCACACCTCCAAATGAACCACCTATATGCCCGGGCAGATAAATGCTCCTTCTACACCGACACCGTGGAGTACCTCAGATACATTCTCTCCCCAAGTGGCCTGACCATGGCCGATGACAAAGTCAAAGTCATTCAGGAATGGCCCAAACCCTGAAAAATTAAAGACATCCAGTCTTTCTTTGGCTTTGCAAACTTCTATCAATGCTTCATTTTCAACTACTCCAACATCACAGTCCCACTAACCCACCTTATACAAAAAGACACTTCATGGAACTTTAGTGAGAATTGCAGAACATCCTTTGAGATGCTCAAGAAGGCATTTACTACAGCACCGATCCTAACACAATGGATCCCCAGATCCCAACTCATTGTGGTGTCCGACACCTCGGACTATGCCCTTGCAGCAATTCTGTCCACCATATTACCAATGGACAATGACATCCACCCAATCGCCTTCCACTCTCAAACATTTACCCTCCTAGAACTGAACTATGACATACATGACAAGGAACTACTGGCCATCTTCAAAGCATTCAAAACCTGGTGACACTACCTAGAAGGTTTAGCAGATCCGATTGACATCATCACCGACCATAAGAATTTAGAATATTTCTCCACAGCCAAGTTACTCACCCATTGGTAGGTCCGATGGTCCAAATACCTCTCCCAGTTCAACATGGTAATCTGCTTCTGACCCAGTCACCTTGGTGCTAAACCCGACATACTGACTAGATGATGGGATGTCTACTCTAAAGAGGGAAGAAGCGACTATGCCAAAATCAATCTGCACAACCTCTGACCAGTCTTCACCATTGAACAACTGTTATTGTCACTCTGAGCCACCTCCTTATACTCTCCAGTCATGAGAGCTGCGATGATCATGGATGTAGAACAACTCCATAAGGACATCCGAACCTCACTCCAAGAAGACCCTACAGCCTCATTCTGAATGGACAACCCTACCAATTGATGGACCATCTCTGAGGACAGACTTCTCCTCCTCAATAAAAGAATCTATGTCCCCAATCATGGAAACCTCCAACTCCGAGGCTTACAATACAAACACAACCACCCAATCTCAGGACACTTCGGACAGAATTGAACATTGGAACTCATAAGAAGAGACTATGTCTGGCCCGAACTTTGAGATTCCATTAAGTCCTATGTTAAATCTTGTACAACATGCATGAGGTCCAAACCACAGAGACACTTCCCCTACAGACTACTCAAACAACTACAAATCCCCAAATGACCATGGAACTCCATCTCCATGGACTTCATAGAGAAATAATTTGGATGGCTACAACACTATCCTTGTAATCATAAACCACCTAACAAAGCAGTCCCTCCTCATACCCACCATTGACACAATCACTGCCCCAACCCTCACCAAACTCTTTGTTCTACATGTATTCTCAAAACATGGGATACCATCACACGTCACCTCAGACCAAGGATCCAAGTTTGTCTCCTCATTCTTCCATTCCCTTGGCAAAGCCCTGGACATGAAGCTTCACTTCACCTTGGGATATCATCCTGAAGGGGACAGACAAACTGAATGCATGAACCAAACTCTGGAACAATACCTCCGAGTGTATTGCAACTACAAGCAAAACAATTGGTCAAAACTACTACCCATTGCTGAATTCACATACAACAATGCCCCAAATGCAACAACGGGAATCTCTCCCTTCTATGCCAATAAAGGCTATCATCCGAACATCACCTTTCAACCCAAATGTGACCTTGCCTCCTCTCGAGCACATGACTTTGTAGTCGACTTGGACGATCTGACCAACAACTCTGAAAGACTATATCTGAAGCTCAGGTCCAATATTTGGCCTCTGCAGATCATCGCCGAGCAGTTCCTCTGGACTTCAAAGTTGGAGACAAAGTCTTCGTTAAGTCCAAGAATATACAACTACAAGACCTTCTAAAAAACTAGCAGAGAAGTTTCTAGGTCCCTTTGAAATCATTACACAAGTAGGAACCATCTCTTTCACCCTATGACTCCCAAACAGCATGAGAGCCATCCATTGTAAGGGCAACCCTCTTGCAGCTTCTTGGAGGTGTCTCAGAAGCAAGCTAAGAATTATGACTACTACCTAAGTACATGTAGGGCTCTCACCTAAGCAGGGGGAACTTGAAGAAGAAAGTCTAAGGATCCTGCTGCTGGTGAACCTCTTTTATACCCTTTATGTAAGTGGTCTGTGCACTAGCTTATAAATCAACACAGGCGCTTATTCTGGGTTCCAGTCATCATGCTAAGATTATTCCTATCTCCCACTCGGTGGTCCCTCAGACCTGGGTCTCCTGGCCTCGGAGTTGGGGGGAGTCCAAGATAGGGCTTTGGACTTGGATCAGGACTCGGAGGGGGTCATCCTCTGACATCGGTGGTCTTTTGGACTCTGGCCTCTCATCCTTGGAGTTTAGGTGGAGTCTGAGATAGGACCTTGGACTTGTCATCAGAAGAGAGGGTCATCCCCTGACATCACCCCCTCTCTATGGTGCAGCGACCTGATGCACCGGAAGGAAAAAAAAATGACCCCTCTGCAGAGCATCTGGCCCAAGCCTGAGTTGTTGCTGAGAGGCTCACAGGTCCTCACTAGGTGCAGGTCATCCTCTAGGTTGGATCAGAGTCCCATCCTGTGACTACGTCTCAGTCTGCACCTAGGTCATCACCGAGGGTAGTAACCCCAGGCTTAGTCCTCAGAGCTCTGCATTGGTATCAAGGTCCTGGGCTTGTAAGCCTACAGCTGCTCAGCTAGCCTTCTCATGCTTCACAGCTGTACCAGGACCCCTAGGCCTTCACCCCCTCTCTAACATACGTCACCCTCGACATATTCTCCAAAAAAAAGGGGGCGTACTCCTTGGTGTGTCACTACCCCCTCTCTAGGATTCTGCTACCCCCTCTCTAAGATTCTGCTACTTCCTCTCTAGGATTCGTTACTCTCTCTTTAGCATGCGGTCATTCCGTATGCAAGGAATAGTGGCATGGGTGTATGGGAATCCAGAGTCACAGAAATGTGGAATATAGGTTACGGATTCATGGGCATACAGAAGACGGAGATAGGGCAGACCAGAAAGTACAAGGGTGTAGTGGGGTGGATATGTGAGAATCCGGAGAGCGGATCATCCAGGAATCTCCCGAGAGCAGATCAAGCAGATCATCCAGAAATCCGGAGAGCAAATCATCCAGGAATTCAGTAGGGGGATGATCCTGGATTGCCCTCTTGGGATCGTGAGACTACACAGACGAGTGGAAATGATGCGGATGTAGGCATGTGGGTGCAGATGGAACACGGACACATCAGGGTATCAGAAGGCGGATATGCAAGGACGCAGACGGTCATGGGGACAGACAAGGATGTGGACGCACAGAAACGTGAGCGGAAGTCGTCCGAAGTGAGCGGCGGCAGTCAGTAGCCATGGTGGGGTCACCTGCACGCGGCAAGACCATATGAGGAGCTGGCAACAACATCGAGCATATGAGCAGGGATCAAGCTACGCAGCAAGCACAGCTTACACGACTTCCTGGGATGCTCTCAGAACTTGACAGGAGCGGTAGGAGGCGATTGCATGGGCGTTACATCAGTGTTGTGGATGATGCTTGCGCAATCAGGCATAGTCGGTGTGCTGGGTACCAGGAGCGAGTGCGGGGTGCTGTCTCGAGGTTACTACATGAGGACGAGCATGTGGGTGCCACAGTGAGTGAAGGTGGTCATGTGGAACAGGCTGCATGATGAATGCAGTTCTTCCCAAAATCTGAGGCTGCAAGGCCAGCACAAGATCGACCGTGGGCAAGCGTACAGGCATCAGTACGAGGACATCATGAGCAATCTCACAGGCGTATCGACTGACGTCATCATGGTACCGTGTCACATACATCCTGGTGGTACACGATGGATGCCTGGGGACATGTTATACAGGTGCGAGGCAACTTGCAGTCAGGCAGGAGATCAACGTGTGGGGACACAGCATCGGCGAGACCTTACGAGAGCCAGGGACGACAGCAGCACACGAGAGCAGGTTGAGCTGCACAACATCCTTGGGTACTGCCGGGGCTGGTGGAAATGGTAGGGAGTGAACATGGGGGCATCACGTCACGTGCATCGAGGTGGTTCACGACAAGGGCACTGGGAATGAGCGTGGTGCAGCCTCGAGGTCGTCACTTTGGGGTTTTGGACGAGCGCGTGCTGGATTGTGCATTTCCCAAGTGCAGGTGGTGCATTGGACCAAGACAAGTGGGAGGGTGTGGGTATGCATAATACGAGTGAGAGCTTAGATCGATCGGAGCAACGAATGCTCTCTATACGACCTCCCAAGGTGTCAGTTTGGGCCTGGGCTACAATGTATCAGAATGCTGGCATCACATACAAAGGGGTGCCTCTGTAACGCTCCAGCGGCCTTCGTAGCTCGTCTGAATGCTTCCATGGTCGATGATGGTGGTCAGGCAGGAGAACCCCATGACACTCCATGGTGTCATGTTTGCAGAAAGCAAGACAATGTCAGATGTAGCAAACAGGCATGTGGAGCTGGACACGAAGAGGCATTATGCTCCGAAGGTGCCAGTGTCACATCTGGGTGTGTCCATGGTCAGCGACGAAGACTGCCCTGCCAGCATGTCATCAACCATGCAGGAAACACCTATCTTCCACTCCACACCCAGTGGAAGAACTACACCTGTCAATAGAAACATTTCACCTTTCAGTCTTCTTAAAGCTCCAGAAGGATTGCTAGATGAACCTTTGCCATGGGATGGCATGGGACCCATCTCTCCTGGCTCTCCGGTTTAACTACCCTCTCTTCCTCATCCTGACAATGTTGAAATCCTCACTGCAAGAAGGAGGAAGCAAGTGGAGAAAGAGGACAAAGGTTGGGAAAGAAGAAATGATCTGTTAGCCATTGCAGAATACTATTTGGACAGATCAAACATACCTGGGTATAGGACCCTCTCCCCCAGTGCTGAAAGACTATTCAAGGAGGAACAGCTATTGATTGACAAACTCCTGAGACCCAAGATTGTCCGACTCATCAGAACCCTTCCATACCGAAAACCTACATACGGCGACGATGATTCGAGTCCATCACCCTCTCCTACACCGCCGATGGTTAGGCACCCGCAGGAGACGCAGCCCTCCAGAGAACAAACGCGGCCTTCTAAGGGTGCAGAACCACCTCAGGACGACTCCCATGATGAGAGCGAAGAGGCGCATGGCCGTTTGCCGCGTAGACATCGAGGGAATAGTCCGGAAAGGGGGAATCATGGAAAACGACGTATGTGGCCCCCCAGAGACTGAGCACGACCACCTAGAGATCCAGAACCACCTGGAGACGACTCTCCAGATGATGGCGACGAGGCGCAGGGTAGATGGATGCGAAGGAGAAGAAGGGATAGTCCAGAAAGGGGGGATCAGAGAAGGAAACAGTTAGCAAAGGACATAATGCAAAGGGATGAAGCTTACTTTGATTCCAGACTTCATCCTGAGATAATCCCTGAGTGGGATGGAGATCCAGACACCCTAGCTCAATGGTTAATGAAGATAAATTACCCAGCTGACAGGTCACTCACTGTTCATAGGCAATTAGGAGAGATTATTCCCCTCCGGTTGAGGAAGAACGCGGAGAAATGGTTCTTCTCACTCCCCATGAGCTATAAGAAACAAATCACAGTCAGCTGGAGAACCATGAGAGAGGCCATCATGACTTACTACATGAACCACGCGTGGCTCGACCGCCAGAAGTCCCGCGCAAATCGCACATCGTATCGAGAGTCAGGTCATGGGCATGAAAGCCCTAGTGAATACTTCGTACGCAAGGTAGAGTTGCTGAGGCTAGTGAGCAAGATGTCAGACTCCGAGCTCATCATGGAAGTAATGGCCGGCGCACCTTCATTCTGGCATACGGTCATTGATGCCCAGCGATGTCCGACGGTCGTCGAGTTTCAGTCAGCTATTAAATATCATGAAGAGACTCTGACACACACACCATTTACCTCCTCCAACGATCTCAAACGACGAGTGCGGAACTCGGAGATGAGCTCGTCCAACCCAAAAGGGCAACGGCCCAATTGGGAGATGACATGTCGAGGCATGACCCAAGGAGCGGGAGCCTCAGGCGCCCAAACTTACCGTGACTTGCGGTCACACTTAGCTGGAGCCTCCCCAGGGCTACCGCCGCCTAAGTTTCCCAAAGATGATAATAATGTATCTAAAAGGGCTACTCCTGAAGAAAAAGGTGCTAGAGGATGCAAGTACTGTGGGAGCCGGAAACATTGGGATAAGGAGTGCAAACATGCAAACTTCCAGCCCAATAAAAAATTCCACAAAATTAGTTCCAAGCTAGCTACAGGAGAGATTGAGGACATCCAAGCACAAGAAGAATATGATAGTATTTATGATCAATTGATCATGGAGGAAACTGATTTGGATGATGAACAAGCTCAGGTTTATCAAACAATTGCAGAAATCTCTGAAAAAATCCCTGACACTCAGGAAACTCCAGGGGACCTCCCTGAAGCGCATTGTAATGTCATCAAGCCTTTAATCCACAAGCTAAAGGATATATCTGGGCTGGGGGGATCAGAAATTCACTCAGAATCACATTCTCCTCCACCAACTTCTCCTCCTCCTGAACTTGACAATAAATTGCCTATTAAGTCATCCAAGAATCGCAGGGAAAAGAGGAAACTGATTAAAGAAGCTGGAAGGACTACTTCATTGCTAGCAATATCCAAAATTGCCAACCTTGCCCCCAATGCATTGTTAAAACTGAAGAAACACATGTCTAGACCTGCTGGATGTGCCTTCCTAGGAACCAATGCCACAACTACCAAAGTTTGGCTAGGAGAATATGGAAAAAATCAACAAAATCTTATTGCTGACTCTGGGTCAGACATCACTCTGATTTCGCAAAGTGCTCTGTCAAAAATGGACAATCCACCCAAGGTCAAAACTGGACAAAAAATCAATTTGATCCAAGTCACTGGGACATCAAAGATATCTGGATATGTAAACTTGCCTGTCATCTTTGAAACAGACATGGGGCCAGTTCAGATTGATGTGGAAGCCTATGTGGTCAAAGGCATGACCACACCAGTGATCCTAGGTAATGATTTTGCAGACCAATATTCCATATCCATTGTCAGAGAGGAATCTTCCACTTATCTATTATTCGGGAATTCAGGAAGACATACAATTATACAGAACTCTGTTGGAGCCACCTTACAAGGAGATGATGGGCATGCATTCAAAATTAGAACCATACCAAACCTGCCATCACTTCTGGCCAAGTTCAAGGCCCACAGACGTGCCAAAAACCTCAGAAAACAAATCAGAAGTAGAATTCTTGACTCAAATGTCAGGGCATCTCGGGAAATTTGTGTTCCATCTCAGTCAGCAGTCCTAGTCCCTGTTAATGTATTTTTTCCGGGGAATTCTGAGCATGTTTTTGTGGAAAAAATAATTCATTCCAATAAAGGCCCAGAAGATTGTTATGGAATTACAGACTCAATAATCTCTAGGGATAATCCTCAGCTTTATGTGTCCAATTTCTCCCAAGGACCAGTCATAATCCATCAAGGTCAATTGCTGGGTTATGCCCAGAATCCCACTTCCTGGTTGGAAAATTCCAAAGGAAGCCAGGAACAGGTTGAGAAATTGCGGGAATGTGCTCACCTGATCAAGGCTGTCACTGAGAAGTTGGGAATTGAGAAAGAAGATCACATATATCCAGGTCCAGACAACCTTGAAGAAGAAATTGTGCCTGGAGGACCCAAAACACAAGAATTACCTGCGGAAATTATTCAGACCACGCAGTTGATCAAAGAACTGGACTTCTCACCTGATTTGAGTCCTAGCCAAAGAAAGGATCTAGAGGGAATAGTTCTCAAGAACAAGGATGCCTTCGGACTTGATGGGCGCCTAGGAAATTACGATGCCAAAGTCAAGATCAGTTTGAGGCCAGAAGCTAGAAATTTCCTTACCTCCTTACAATGCCTCCCCTGCAAAGAGGGAAATCATTGATAAACAGATGGATGCATGGATTAAGCTAGAAGTCATTGAACCGTCCAAGAGCCTGTGGGGAGTTAGCTCACCAGTTCGTGCATATGCTGTACCAGGCCTGGGTTACAGAATCTATTCTGATGCCTGTGATGTAGACATAGCAGCTATATTGCAACAAGTCCAGCCCATCAAAATCCGAGACTTAAGGGGAACAAGGACTTACGAGAAACTATGGAAAGCCTACCAAGAAGGACTCCAAGTCCCTAGTCTTGTCATCCCAGTCAGCAAGGAGGAAAATCCACCTGAAAGCATTACATGGGACACGGATTTTGAAGAAACCACTGTCAAAGTGGAAAGGGTTATTGCTTATTGGTCAAGAACACTTAAACCAGCTGAAAGAAACTACTCACCCACTGAAAGAGAAGCCCTAGCTCTGAGGGATGGACTGGTAAAGTTCCAGCCTTACATTGAGGGAGAAAAGATCACTGCTGTAACAGATCATGCAGCATTAGTCTGGAGCAGGTCTTTTCAGATGGTAAATAGGAGATTACTCACTTGGGGAACTGTATTTGCTGCATATCCAGATCTCCAAGTAGTGCACAGAGCTGGCAGAGTGCATTCAAATGTGGATCCTATCTCCTGACTCAGAAGAAGAGTTCCATACCAGGAGGGACCTGTGCAAGATGGATCAGCACATACCATTCTCAACTCGGATCAAGAATTTCTTACGGATTTTTATAAAGAAATATCTCCCCAATTTGAGGCCAGAACACTCCAATTGATGGCCAGATTCGAAGAAGAAAATGAAAGACTAGAGATCAGGACACTGAAGACTGGTATGGATGCTAAAACTCACCAAAGGACATCCTCCATACCATTCCAAGCAGCTAGAACTTTCAACCTAGTTAGTGCCATTCATCCTAAGGAAACAGAAGAGTTCGCCCGTGGATATGACACAGACCCTTATTTTTTGAAGGTACAAACCAGGTTAAGGAATAAAGCCGGCTGGAATAAAATTCAGCAACCTTTATTTTCCAAGAGAGAAGACGGACTTATCTTCTTTGAAGATTGGAATGGAAATTTAAGACTATGCGTGCCAAAGAATCAGCAAGCAAAAGTCATGAGTGAAACACATGATAAACCTGTAGAATCTGCACATGCTGGGTACCACAGGACATACAACCGCTTAGCTGCCACCTACTACTGGCCACGGATGAGTAGGGACATCAAGAAATTTGTAGTCAGTTGTGATGTATGTCAGAAGGCTAAATCTAAACGGCACGCACCTATGGGATTGCTGCAACCAATTCCAATACCTGAACGACCCTTTGAGGTAGTAACCATGGATTTCATCATGGAACTGCCGGTTAGCTGTGGTTACGATTGTCTCCTTGTGATCGTAGACAAGCTCACCAAATATGTTACTGTAATCCCTACCACATCGGATATTGATGAGAAACAAGTGGCTGAGCTATTTTTCGAAAAAATAGTTAGCATATATGGACTGCCAAGACAAATAATCACTGACCGGGATTCCAGGTGGACTGGAACCTTTTGGAAAGAGGTTACTAAACATTGGGTGTTAAGAGGGCACTTACGACTGCTCATCATCCTCAGGCAGATGGCCAAACTGAGATAATGAACCAGATTTTGGAAATGGCCCTTAGAACATATGTCAGCCCAGAACTGGATGATTGGTACACATACCTGAGACAATTTGTCTTGGGCTATAATACTACCCTGCATACATCGACTGGATTTAGTCCAGCATTCTTGCTCTATGGATTCCACCCTACGACAGGAGCAACTGTCTTGCACCAGCCGAGTGAAATGGTAGAAAGACCTAAGACAGGGCGCCAAGGTCATGCACTTGATGATCCGGATGTTTCGGAAAGTTTCAAGGCCCAAGAATTCCTAGAAAAATTTGAAACATATAGATCTAGGGCTAAGGAATCACTATTGTTTGCTCAAACAGTTCAACAAAAAATTTACAATGAGGGTCGCTTGGAAATTGAATTTGAAGAAGGTGATTGGGTGCTCATAGACCCACACTCCCTGGACATGCTCAGAAATAAAAAGGGACTGGGCAGGAAATTACAAATGAAGTATGATGGACCTTTTGAGATCCTAGAGAAGAAAAGCCCCATAACTTACCGACTCAGAATGCCAGCATCTTATGGAATTCACCCAGTAATCAATATTGCACATTTGGAAAAATATCACATGTCTCTGAATGAGTTTGGCATTCGTCCAAGTAAAAAATTGGGTAGGGCAGACTTCTCCAAAGTTCCTGAATATGAAGTTGAAACCATCCTCAGATACAGGTGGAGAGCAGCCCGAAACGGCCGGAAGATTGAAGAATTTTTGATCAAATTCAAGGACTATGATTCTGGTTACAATGAGTGGCTAACTAGGAGGCAACTCAAGAATGCACCCCGGATTCTAAGGGAATGGGACGACTCCAAGAGAGTTGTCAAACGAAAATACTAGAACCTTGAACCATGTTCTACCATATACCCTAGTCAATTAGAGTCCCAGAAAAATATCTATAAAAGAATCAAAAAAAAAATTGGTATAAGTCTTAAAACCCAGAAAGATTTCAATATCTCCAGGAATTCTCAATCACTTTCAATCCCCAGTCAATTAAATCAACTCTATTATGTCTGCTTCTATCCAGATCACGTCGGGAGACTATCAAATCGTACAAGTGGGTGACCACTTCCATCAGTTACCTATTCATATGCCGGCGAATTATGAAGGAGGACCGGTATTCGACTTTAATTTCTATTCTCCCACTTCTCGAGATTTTACACACTACAGGGTCTTCGACCACAAGGTCTCAGTCTTAAGACCGGAACTGGCAGATGCCATTTGGGAGTCGACTCGCATGAAGATCAGGGAGATAGTGGCAGCCGGCACTGATTGGAAGCCAGGACAGCCTACTATGCCTCTTATTATACCCAAAGATAAACTACAAGAATTGGGGATGATACATCCCGAATTTCCACCCGTCCATTGCTTATCGCTTAATATTCTGAAGGTTCCTAATGACCAGGGACAAATATTTAGCTGGTTAGATATGTGGCAACAATTAGGCAGAAAACTCACCGCATGGACCTTGAAAGCGAAAGAAATCTCCAGGAACGATCCTCATATGTCCTGGAAATGGACCCACCTCGAGAGAGCACAAGTGGATGATCGGAGCTTAGAGGACCACATTCATCTGGAGTACCCTGACGATGAAGAGGAGCAATTCATGGAGAACGAAGGGGAACCAGGTATGCTATTTGCATATATGCGCCTATATTCTAGATTATCACAATCTCTAGGAGAATACTACAACTGGTCGGCTCTCCATCCGTCACTATGCATAGCTACGGCGTAAGCTCCTCACTAAAACGAAAGTGATCTGAGGAAGGGGATCACGGGGAGGACTATCCTCGTTACCACAACTTACAGTTGATCTGATGGGAACCTTCAATTTCTGAACAATTCGACAACCAGATAGGTCTAGGCTATCCCCACTACGTTCCCACAAATGCCTTATTTGATCAACCTTATGAATCTGATGGAGCTCAACCGGGAGAGTATGGAATTTTCTCTCCTTAATTTGGATTACATGTATGTTGACTTAAATAGAGGTTTGGAGGGGGGATGATGTTGGAGAATGGGAGATTCCCTAACAGATAGGAAGGGTCATCGGATCAGGGATCAGTTTAAAGGAGTCCAAACCTCTCTCACTCAGACAATAACTCAACAAATCAGTCTTGAATTGACTACCAAAAAAATATAATAATTTTGGCTGGCCATTTAAGAGTGAATTACTTATAGTAATTAACTCTTAAACTATCAAGCTCTTCAAAGCCTAAAGAAATACTTCAAAAACACTTATATATTTCGCTTATTTCTATTTTGGACCCACAAGGACCCACAGCCTGGCGCCAAACACTTATACACGGAAAATGGTGCCAAACTGCTGGCTTAAGCTCTCAAGATGCATTTGTACAACAAATTCCTGGGCTTAAGTAATAACTATTACACATTAGGTCAGCCCAGAAGCTCAGCTTATTTACTATTAATATTTTGTGACTTGACCAGTCACGAGACCACCAGCCGTGGGAATGTGACTCATTAATGACTATGGTGACTCATTAATGACTATTGGGTGACTCATTAGTGACTACAGGGTGACTTGTAACTGCCACAGGTTTCTAGGACTTTCCATTCCTTTCCACACCCTTCCACTAATTACAGGAAAGCCTTGCCTTATTGGGGAGTTACATAATTAGCTTAGAATTAGTATAATTAGAGACTAGTTCTGTAGCGTAAAATATTAAGCTTATCTTCACCCATAATCCGCCGGATTACTTAGTGCTGCCAGCACTCTCTTAAGTAGGTTGCCGACCACTAAGACTATTGACAGAGGTCACTTGGAGAGTCAACCTCAAGCCCTTCCACTGCTGAAGTGGAAATTTTCTTGGACAAAATATAAAAGGTACGTAAAAACATTATAAAAGAACTGAACTAGATTTTACAGGTCATCTGTGGAAATAATCCTAGGCAAGGGTAGAATAATAGTTCACGAACATAAACTATTATTCCTACACGTAATTGACAAGTCACCTGCCAAGGCCCCCTCTAAACAATTCTTTTTGGACATCAACCCGGACAGGCATTAGCTTGCTGTCATCTTGTCGGAGAACTTGATTGAACTTTCTTCACACCAAAGTTTTGTCACAGCTCTCAGGTTACCCGCTTACGGTTCCAAAACAAAAACTTCACGGAGTGAAGTTTAGAAGCTGGCCTAATGTGGCCGTGCGCGTGGTACACCCGCATATATGCTGTGGAAACGATATGGGTGAAATCTTCACAGGGGAATGGATGGAAATAGAATAGAATATGAAATAAACTGAATAGAAATCCACATGCCAGTGTATCCCCTTCCCAACATGTCCAGATGAGGTGAGCCGGCCCTTGGGGTAGGTATGGGGCTGGGTAGACAGTGTGATGGGAAACGCACTCCTAAATTCCTGAGAATATTCATGAGTCTTCCTCATAGTGTATAGGATCCTGGTATAGAGTCGCGCCTCGATTGGTGAATGGTTGGGTGAGATATTCCAGCTTTAGTGTAGAATATATATATAAAATAACTCAATGGTCTGTCAAGTACACGTACCGAGGTCCATTATTCGCCAGTGCCAACCGAACAACCATCCCA
>QLPG01003918.1:0-10966 GCA_003314385.1 Gomphus sp. MG54
ATCTAATCTGCTACACCAAACTACAACTATATAATAAAAAGAGGTATTAGAATAATAATAATCACAAAAATTCTCTATCCCAATTTCCCATTTTCTGTCTCACTCTCAGAATCAAGTAATATATACAGTATAGTAGACTTCCTTGTGTTAGGATTCGGTGATGCTGAGATACCGGTTAAGTCCTGAAAACCATTTTGGAGTGGCTAGGCTTCAACGTGCTCGTGTGTTGCACCCTGCTGTTCTGTGTGTGCCACTAATTTGGACGGAGAGGAGTCTCGTAAGGATGCCGAGGGCATCGGCTTGAGAAAAGGACTTTAGACAGGGGAGACGGACAAGGGGGTGTGAACTGATTTGATATTCTGAGTAAGGAACTATCTACATACATCCCACTACTTATATAGTTAAGAAGCAAGATGTGGAACAGGGTGGCGTAAGGAATGGAGAACAACAAGGTATGAAAAAAACCACATGGAGGCATTATCCACAGTGATCAAGAATAGAATAAGAAATGTAAGTGGGATTAGAATAATGGAGTATGGCTGAGAATAAAATAATGAAGTAGTGGGTGAGAATAGAACAATAGAGGATGACCGAAGATAAAACAATAGGGCAGTGATCAGGATAATGAGTGGTCGTCACATGTTTGGGGAAAACAGGTGAGGGGATGGAAGGATAGTGAAAGATGAGACGGATAGGATGCGAGAAGTAGCTTAGACGATGTACCCGATGTACCAAACCGTAACCACATGATAGTGAGAACAATATAGGTGAAGGATGGCTGGTCGGTCAGTATTATAGAATGTACCAGAGCTCGGTAGCATGGTCTTGACACCTTGATACAGGATACCTCATTGATACAAATTAATTTTCTAAGGTCTATTATCATTCCAGTGATACAGGGTTTTTCACAAAGAATCTACTATATATAAGTAACATTTTGTCAGGCACTGGTACTGCCGACAATGTGTGGGCTGAGCATTATAGTAATAGTGCCGGCTTCACGATTCTGGCAGGAAGTGGCCAAGTCCTGCAGGCCAGTTGTAGTGGCTTGGCTTCAATGTGCTTGTGCATTGCACCCTACTTTCCATGCATGCCACTGATTTGGGACAGAAGAGATACCTGGGAGAGTGCCAAGAGTGTCGGCCCAAGTAAAGGACTTTAGACAGGAGAAGGGAGGGCAAGAAGGCATAAACCTAGTTGATTTCCAGAATGAAGAACCATCTACATATATTCGCTACTTATATAAGTTAAGAAGTGAGATGTGGAACAGGGTGGCACAAGGAATGGAGAGAAGAATCATGTGGAGGTATTGTCCACAATGATCAAGAATAGAACAAGGAATGTGGATGAGAATAGAACAATGAAAACAAGAGAATAGAAATGTAGCCAAGAATAGGGTAATAGAAAGTGACTGAATATAAAACAATAGGGTCATGGCCGAGTGTCAAGCTTTGGGTACTGACGGACTTCGGTACTGCCAAAGGGTGTTGTTGAAAGGTTGGGCGGACTATGGCCAAGTCCTGCAGGCCAAGAGTAGTGGCGTTAGCTTCAACATACTTGTGCGTTGCACCCTACTTGTCATGCATGCCACTAGTTTTGTGACAGACAGATACTCGGGAGGATGCTGATAATGCCGGCCTGAGTCAAGGACTTTACAGAGAAGAAGAAGGTAGAAGGGCCTAAGCCTAGTCGATACCCAGAATGAGGAAATATGTACATGCATGCCCTACTTATATAGGTTAAGAAGCGACATGTGGAATAAGGAATGTGAGACAACAAGGTATGCAGAGCATGTGGTTATTATCCACAATGGATAAAATTAGAATGAAGGAATGCAAAACGGGGATAAAACAATAAGGGATAAGACAATAGAGACATAGCCAAGGATAGGACAATAGGGAGTGGCTGAGTATAAAACAATGGAGTTGTGACTGGGGATAATACAAGGACAGGAGGTCCCAAGGGGAGATGGACCAAAGGGTGAAGACAAAGAGTGTGGATGGTGGATGTGCTGAGCTGAGACTGGCATACCAAGTGTTATGTATGTGGCGTGGACACTTGGTCGTGGATATAGGATGGCTGCTCGGTCGGCACTGCCAAATAATCAGGACCTCGGTATGTGTACTTGACACCAAGGATAAAACAATGAGGAGATGTCCCAAGGTGGAATGGGGTGAGAATAAAGGATAGACAAGTGGGATTAATGGATAATGAGTGAAGGATGAGTGGATGATGGATAGAATTGTAGAATGTGGATGGCAAATGTACTGAGCCAAGACTGATGTACTGAGTGACTTTTATGCAGTTTGGTCACTTGCGCATGGAAATACACTGATTGTCTGGTAGGCACTGCCGAATTACCAATACATAGTACATGTACTTGACACATTTAAGCCAAACAACATAAAGGAGGGAGAAGAATTGCATTCAAGAGGAATTTATTTTCTTCTAAAATTCCTCAATTTTGATAACATACAATCTTAAATCAGTGATTGCTCAATTTTTCTGAGAGATTTTTTCATAGGGTCAATTTAGGTCACATCTCACTCAAAGTTTTTGTAATTAGCAATAGTATCAAGCTTTGGGTACTGACGGACTTCGGTACTGCTGAGGGGTGTTGTCGAAAAGGTTGGGCAGACTATGGCCAATTCCTGCAGGCCAAGAGTAGTGGCGTTGGCTTCAACGTACTTGTGCATTGCGCCTTACTTGCTGTACGTACTTCTGGATTTGCAACAGACAGATACTCAGGGGGATGCTGATGATGCCGGCCCGAGTTGAGGACTTTACAGAGGAGAAGAAGGTAGAAGGGCCTAAGCCTAGTCAATACCCAGAATGAGGAAATATGTACATGCATGTCCTACTTATATAGGTTAAGAAGTGACATGTGGAATAAGGAATGTAGGACAACAAGGTATGCAGAGCATGTGGTTATTGTCCACAACGAGTAAAATTAGAATGAAGGAATGTAAATGGGCATAGAACAATAAAGGATAGGATAATAAGAATGTGACTGAGGATAGGATAATAGGAAATGCCCGATTATAAAACAAGGGCTGTAACCCAGGATAACACAAGGGCAGGAAGTCCCGAGGTGAGGTGGACCGAGAGGTGAGGAGTAGGAGTGGGATGGGAATGAGGAATGTGACCGATACATGCGTCGAGCCAAGAACAACTCGTCGAGTGACTTGTACTCGGTTACTAACAGAGTATTTTAGTCGGTACTGCTGAGTTACCGGATCCTCGGTACATGTACTTGACAAATAGGAGATGCATAGCTTCCCTAATGTGAACACTTAATCTGACCACAAAGCTATTGGGGCTACCAAAGTGTGACATGTGACATGCTAATAATGCAAAGAAATGGATGACTAATCACAATGGGCCGTAAATTCCATGCACAGAGAATTAGGTGTCACACTTGTATCAAGGATCTATACCTGTGGAATTTTGACCTGTTCCACAAAATAATTTACTCTGTCACAACAAAAGCTTTTTTGTCCCCATAATATAGAGCAAAAATGTTCTCAACACACTTCTTAGCTGTAATATAATTTTTTTGAAATTTAATCTACAAGATTTTGAGCTAAAATTGAGCTTGACTGAAATCTGTATCAAGGAAGTCTACTATACTGTAGCACAACTTGTTCAGGACTATTCCCTAATGATTTCTAGTCATATGAGATGAGCCAATACCTCATTAAAAGCATCCAATTTTGGTTTTTTTTTTTTTTTCACTCATTAACTCTCAGCAACAAAACCATTTGAAAAAGACATTGATATGAAATATTCATATCTCAGGAAGTTCCACATTGATTTGCTGAATTAGTGGTATTTAAGATAGCTATGATCCTAGAACCTTTGTTGTGATCTTTTGACGATTTTAAAAATTAAATGGTATTTCCTATTAGAGATATGATCCAAAACTTCCAAACATGCAAATGGTTTTGTTGGTTAGTGTATAGTCTAAGCCACTCATGGCTTAAACAAGATTGTATTAGAAGAAGAATAGGTTGTAAAAGTTGATAAATGACTGGATGTCAGCATGAAAGTGGTTTTGCAGTTAAAAATATGCATTTAATATGTCTGGTACTCAACTTGCTACTCGCATTGACGATCACCACGGGTGTTTCTATCGCAGCACCCAGTAACGTAGATATTCTAAGGGGTTGCAAGAAATTCTGAAAGCCTTCTAGTCGCCGCACTTCCTGAAGCGTCTCTAGCCACTCGTCATTGAGACGACGATAGTGAGCTGCCTGTTGTTCCATGGAAACTACCGCACGGGTATCAAGACTCTTTGAGATATTACGAAACGTTCAAGGGCGAGAGATATACACCTCAATTTTGCTTCAAGATCCGGTGCCACATCCCGAAGGTCACTCATCGGTGTACGAAGTTGTAATGCCTGTGACCAGAATACTGCACGCCCTTGTTCGAGCAGCCCGACCGCATGGCTAAACTGGCCTGCTCGAATAGCACAAGATGCTGCATCACGAGCCATACCATCAGTACGGGTGAGTAGTGCCTGCTGACGTGACGGCCAATCGAGCCCAAGCATGGCGAGGCGAGGGAGAAGTTGAATTGCAGCACGATAAGCATGCAATGCTGACTCGTGAATAGAGTCTGCTTCCCGTGCCCAATTCCTGGCTACACGAAAACGTTGAAAAGCAGGTGCAGTATCGCAAGCTATTGCGGTCCGGTAAGAATCCATGGCTTTATGAAGATATTGTTACTCCTGGGTGCGTGAGTAGCCAGCAAAATATATAATCCCATGGTTTTGGTGATATAAGTAAGTTGTCGGATGGTTGGTAACAAGTGCGTTGATAGATTGAGAAGATACATCAATGGCATCTTCAAAATCCTCGTGTCCACCCGACTGGTTATATTTTGTTAGTAGAGTTACAGCAAGGCTGGTTAGCGAGTGAGGTAGGTGAGGATCAGATTCCGGTCGCAGCTTGAGTGCCTGACGGTACAGAGAAATGGCTTTTTGCAGGTCATTTTGATCATTAGATCTCCCAAATCTTGTTTCTAAAGCATCGGCAAGGCTATTGGCGATCATCGGTCGTCGAGAATGGGATGCAGGTAACAACTCAAGCGCCTGTTGGTACAGTGAAATGGCTGCTTCTAGGTCCTCGTGTGAACGTGTCTGGATATTATACTTCAAAAAAGCCAAAGCAAGGTTGTTGAGGGACAAATATCGATCAGCATGGGGGGGATGTCGTAGCTTAAGTGCCAGCCGGTGTAGAGAAATGGCCTCTTCAAGGTCTTGGAGCCCACGAAAATCATTGAATCTTGTTTACAAGGCGAGTCCGAGGTTGTCGATGGAGACACATCGCAAAGGATGTGGTTCGGGTTGCAGTTCAAGTGCCTCTCGGTATAATAATATGAGCTCCTCCCGGTCCTGGGATAGTCCCGACAGTTCAAATCGGGTCTCTAGAGTAGTTTCGAAGTTGTCGAGGTACATGGATCGACGGGGATCGGACGCAAGTATCAATCCGAGTACTTGCTGGTGCAACAAAATGGCATCTCCAAGGTCTTGAGGCCTACCTGAGTATTTGAATCGTGCACAGAGAGCCGTAGCGAAATTGTCCAGAAACATTGGCCGTTCGGAATTTGATTCATTTACAACCTCCAGAGCTTGTCGGTGGAACTTAATCGCCTCCTCCAAGTCCTCGCTTTGCTCACACTTCTCAAATTGAGTCAACAGGGCCCTGGCGAGGTTGTTGAGGGACATATGTCGGAGCTAATGGGATGTGGGTCGCAGTTTGAGTGCCTCCCGGAAAAATCAAGTGGCCTCGTTCAAGTCCTCGTCTTGGCCTGACTGGGTAAAGCGAGTCCTCAGAGCATAGGCCAGGATGTCCATGGAAGAGGCATCCTCAACATGAGATGGAGGTCGCAGCTTAACAGATTCTCGGTTCAAAGTAATCGCCTCGTCCAATTCCTGATGGCGACCTGACTGTTCAATTGTGTCATTAGAGCGTAGGTAAGGTTAATGAGGGACATATGTCTAGCTGGATGAGGCTCAGGTCGCGTATCAAGTGACTCTCGGAGGCATACAATTGCCTTCTCCAGATCGTCTGAGAGACCTGATTTCAAACCCGTGTCCGTAGGGCTGAAGCGAGATTGCTGAGGGAAGTGGAGCGATGCCCATTGCCGAGGGGTCGCAGCTCGCATGCTTCTTGATACAAAGAAATGGCCTCTTCCAGATCTTCGTGTTGACCCAATTGGTCACATTGTGTCAATAAGTTGGAGGCGAGGTTGTCGAGGACCCAAGCTCGATCAGGATGAGATGGAGGTCTTAGTTCAAGTGCCTCTCTGAGGAGGAGAGTACCTTTTTCCAAGTCCTCGCGTTGACTGGAATATTTATATCGGTTCGATAGGGCACATGCGAAGTTGCTGAGGGACAAAGAGCTATTATGATAGGATTTAGGTTGCAGTTCTAGTCCCTGTTCATATAAAGAAATGGCCTCCTCTAGATCCTCGCGTCGACCCAGCTGTTCAAATTGTATTGATAAGCTGGAGGAAAGGTTGTCGAGAAGTAAATATCTCTCGGGATGGGATAAATGTCGCAGCTCAAGTGCTTGTCGGTGCTTGTCGATGGCCATCTCCAGGCCCTTCCGTCTGCCACATTGCATGAATCGCCTATATAGCACCCATGCTGAGGTTTAAAAGAGACAAAGATATTTCAGAATGGGATAGTGGCAGCAACTCAAGTGCTTCTTGGAGCAATCGAACAACCTCTCCTAGTTCCTCGGGTTGACTTGATTTCATGAATCGTACCTGCAAGATGCATGCAAGGTTGTTGAGAGAATACAATCGCTCAGGGTTGATAGCAGCTTTTAGCTGTAGTGCCTGCTGATAAAGTGAAATGGCTTCGTCTAGATGTTCCGGACTATTCGACTGCGTAAACTGTGTCCATGCGGCATTGGCGCGATTTAGGATAACTGTGGAAGTGGTCTCAGTTGACGTTGCCGGTGAGGAGTTTACAACTTTTTCTGGTTGTGATGTTTCATGTTCGTTTTCCATAGAGACACTATCACCACTCTGGCCACTCTGAAAACAAATTATACAAAAGATATTAATGACTTGGTGTAGCCTACTATAAATAGGCACTTATAGGGTTAAATGTCAGATATCGTGTTCTGATTGTTCCATGACGATGGTTTATTCTTCCTGAAACGAAGGGTATGAGCACTACACATCGAAAGTGGTCTGACAGTACTTACACGAGAGGGAAGGTTGTCGTGGTGGATAAAAACTGAGGATAAGGATCTGCAAGGCTGAAGTTAGGAAGTTAGGGGTTGGTCCTAGACCATGCAGTGGTTGGCGGTGCTTGCCTGCCACGCTAAGCTCACAGCCCCTTTCTCCCTTGTTTTGCATACTTCGCCTGCTTATGCTCTTGTATGGTCTTACAAGTGACAGGCGTATTGAGAGAATCGTAGGCTGTTTATCCGCGCTACTGGCCTACATCAAATGAAATCCAAAAGTTACAGTTCCTTGTTCCACACAAATATTTATCATCGTCAGGTGCATAGGGCGGTCAGAAGAGAACACAATAGTGCATCTAACTTGTTCATCTCTTTGAATAATTTTATGCATCCTATCAAATTGCAATTGAATTTTTTACTTATCGTACCGTGGGCACAGACTCTCAAGCGCTTTCTCTTTCATGTTCGTTATTGCCATTAATTGGCCGATATGGTTATCTCTTCTGTGTAGACAACTGCTCAATCATAAAAATAAACATATACTTATATTTCTCCATGATCGTCTCTACTACTTTTCTCCGCACATACACTATTCAACAGATAGACTCAGTTGAATATTCTGTTGACGACCCTTATTTGGACAGCTCACACGGTATGCTGCACCTTTCTCATAAATAATACAATCAATTAGCTGTATCATCCAGGTCCGTGGATAAACTCTCGACCTCAGGCAATTCTTGAAGTGTAGACTTAATGTCTGTAGCTACTGGTTACCGTTGATCTTCTCTGCGTCTATCTCCACTACCACCCTTCTAGATCATCTTCTCAAATGTGATTCTGATATTTGTTAATTTTCAGACCCATTTCCCATGCCGTGAGAATGGTTTAAGTGTGCCCTTGCTCATGCATTGGCTTCTATCCTTCCGGGAACCGATCCTCCGACTACTCCTTCATCACTCCTGACTGAACTTCTTCCCCATTCTTCCGCCCGAAGATATCAAGATCCAACTTCCACTTTCCGCGTGACATCCGGATACATTATATACAGGGTCCAGTGGGGTAATCTTTCCCCAAAAAAAAAAAAAAAAAAAGACCAGCAGCTTCGCTACTCTATCCAGCGACAGCAGCTTTTCCGGCGGACTATTCAAAAAAATGGTATTCTGTCTGATTGGTGTAACCTGTGTCACTCTCTCGTGTCTTTGGTTGTCCAATCCGGCGGAAGGTAGAATCCGTGGGGTTGTGCACCGGGAAGTAATCACCATACACAGGAAGCGGGAAAACCGTTCGAAGAGGTTGTGTAGTGCCTCTCGTCGTCGCGCAGCCCAGCATGAATTCATATCTTGAGATTTTGGTGCCATTTCGCGATCCCTTAAAGTGGCATTCAGTTACATGGAGGTGTGAAAAGCATAAGACTCGCAACTAATTGTGACTTATGAGCAAGTTTAATGCGGGGAAGGGACCACAAGAGTCGCTTGCGACAGGTTAACGAAAGACATGAGGATGTCCCAGATCAGGATATCCCTGAGGGAATTTGGACGTAACTGGGAGAGGTTTCCCAGACATCTTGTAGTGAATGCACCTATAGATTGGTTGAAAGACATCTTATTCCCCTCCAAAAGTTTTCAACTCTTAGTTCGATATAAGAAACTCTTTGAAGAGCTTCTACATAGACACCCAGCATGTGCTGGTGCAGGTGTACGGCATCGGTATTTAAGTACGTGATTAGTATATACATTAAGTACCGACCAGGAAACCAAAACTCATGCTACATCTCACAGGTGGCAAAAACCAAAACTGATAAAACCCGATCACTTCTGCAAACAACCTTATCCCCACCAAAATAGAGATGTGAGATCAAGACGCAGCATCTTCGCATGTGTGTGCACAGTTTGAACCCGGCAGTCAGGGCGTATAACCAGATCCGGCTGCTGTTGGAAGAATGTTGCAACTAGATCAAACAGAGAGAATCTCAACTCTGATCAAGAGACTATATTAAGTATGTACCTAGATCAAACAGAGAGATTAGGTAAAGTTTGTCAGTTAATGATAAAACGTAGCTAAGAGGATACTCACATCTCAGCCGGTCAACAGACTGAGACGCTCGTATACGCGACACGACTAATCTATCATAAAGGTAGAGCTCGTCATCCTCAACAGCTGCCCTACCAAGAAAATCACGGATAGTTCACACTCCATAATTTTCAATGTCGCGGACCTTGAAAATAATCTGTAAATCAGCCAGCTTGAAGGGGGAACGTAATTGCAGAGAACGCCATATTATAAAGACCACAGGTGATGAGCGTAGTTTAAAAGTCTGTAATGCTTCTCTGCACGCGTATCGGCCGTGATATATTGTTCTACTGAAATGTTGTTATTTTGTGTGTCCCTTACAGTTCTCATCCTTGTCTTTTTTGTCTTTTTTTTTTCAAAGTCTGTTTAGGTCATTTCTCGCTCACAAACATCTAAATGTAATGGCTGTAAAATAATACATGACAATGGCCATGCGGTGGGCCCTAAACTGGACAAAAATCTCTGAGAAATGAAGGGGTTATCTTAAAACAAAATAATTGAAATAAATAATGGACCTCTGAACTCACCATATGACTCTGAGGACCTTCAGGTGTGAAGGATGTATACAACTCCAGATGAGGTGATTTATCTAGCCGTACTTCGAGGGTCACAGTCACTCATTAGTTAATGCAGCACGCATACATTGATCTACTAATCAATTGAAAGATCTGTAGATGGATATCGTTTTTTTCGAGTTTCTTAAGCTAATTCAAACCCCCGGAAGGGGAACAACTGCATCTCCGAAGATGCTCTTCAAAGCATCATTGTATCTATAAGTGTCAATATTTAGAAGGCCTTTTGCAATTACTTCAATGCAAATAATGATTCAATATGAGAGGGAGGATAGGTCAAACGTATACAGAACTTCCAGGGGTTATCACCTATAGCTGTTAGAAATATTATACTCGACGACAAGCTGATCGAGCCTTCCGTTGGAGACCGTCAATTCTAGATGCAAAGTCAATTTAAAAGAATGGTGACATACTAAATACACAGCTCACTTTGTTCTTGATATTCTTTAGTACAGTTCTTGGTGCAAGTAACTCTACGATCCGAGTTTTCTTGATCTCAAGGCCTTTCGTGCCAAAGTACCGTCCCGAAATGAAGCTCCAATGAAGGTTGGCCGTGAGCCATCCTTCGAGACCGGAAACATAACGTTCTATGTCCTTATCTATTGCTGGACCCCAAGAAGGCAGATTGTGCCGAGTTTCGTGGAAGGTGTCAAGGGCTTTGAAGCACATATCTCCTACACAATCAACTGCATCTTGGAGCTTTCGGCCTTCGACATTCATGGAAATGATGACCATATTATAAGATTCGCCCCACGCCTGTTCCTTGTTGAATGAGAAGAGATCCTACAACAGAACGAGTTTAGATGGACATTACACACAGCATTCGACGACCGATGGAACACCCACATTGGACCACGTGCAAAAATCGTTAACGGACTGTTTAAGAGATCTCATTGTGGGGTCTTCGACCACACATTCGGGAAGATCGATGTCGAGGGTGTATTCGACAAAGTCCATGAGAGGCTTGAGTACGCTGGTGTCCCGCCGGATCTCAATGTACTCTTTGGTGGTAGGGATCACACCAGTTTAGCGATGGTCGGCTTGGACATGACGAGCATCGAAGAACAAGCCCAAGTTCTCCTTGAGGCGAGCTTGAAAAATTGGTGAACTGTTTCGTGT
>QLPG01003926.1:871-26091 GCA_003314385.1 Gomphus sp. MG54
AAAAAAAAAAAAAAAAAAAAAAAAAAAACAATGCCAGACTACCACAAAAGAATTTGTGTTTCAAGCAGTTAGTCCTACCAACCCCAGTTGCAGACCCGATGTCAACTGAAATCATACCAGTTAGAAATTTTCTGCATACAGAGGGGACAAAGCACTTAATGAATCAAAACCCTTTGAAAGGTGTACTACAGTTGAGACAAGTCATTTGTACTTAATTATTGTCTCAGCTGCAGTACACTATATACATTCTTCTCATGGACTTTTATCCATTAAAATTGCTTTGTGACCTCTGTATACATGTATGATATATTACCAGAAAATATCTAACAGGTCTAATTTGATTTGGAGTTGCTACAGCAGTTCTGAGGCAGGGCTTGGTCAGGGCCAACTGCCTGGTACATATTGCAAACCAGTGTAAAGGCTGGAGTCCCACAGACCAACGCCACTTTAAGTAGTTTTCAAATTTTCCGGATCATCAATCAAAATTTCTTGTGTTAGTTTTCTATTTTATTTTATTTTGTTAAAGAGCACTTTATGTAGGGTAAGAGCAATTCATGTAGGGTAAGAGCAATTTATGTAGGGTTGAAGAAGTTCTATATTAATTTTCAAACAGAATGGCTGTGAATAATCGAATGCTAGCAGTTTGCTTTTTGCACCCGCACCAATGCAAGCAAACTAGGGCACGTGCCTTACGTACTGAACCGGTGTAATACTGCCAGGATTTGAAGTCGATCCGAGTCGGAGTGCAGCTGAGTTGAGATGCAAACTCCCATCATCTAGTGATTTCCCATCATCTAGAAATTTCCCAGCATCTCAAATGTTCACATCTCACAAGCAATAAGCACTCTCGCCACCACTCAAGATATTACAGTTCAAACCTGTGTTGATCGATCGGCAGGCTGGATTGCTAAATAAGAACTTTATGAAATTCGAGCATGGAATCAGATGGATCAGAATATCGGTATCAAATTTTTTGTCTTGCATTCCCTTGGCCACATTACATGAAACACAAGTGTCCGAACCCTTTAACTCAAGTGATCCGAAGTAAATCTCGTCGCCATGGATTAGAAAGGATTACCAAGTATCGAGGCGACGGCCTAACAATCGTTGAGATGACATCGAGATAACGCCCGAATGCACGTAACGGCAACAGCAACAGTCTGAGGCCAGCACGGAACTCGGTGACGAAATTCTTTAGCCTATAACTGGATAATTGCCAGCGTGGCATGATACCTCTGAGAGCGTCGTCTGGAAGAATCAGCTGATGATGGCGTGGCCACACCTCATAGAAGATCATCATGAGTGATATCAAGGAGGGAAGTGGCCTCCGAATATCACCACATGTTCTCCCATAGCAGAGCTTGGGTGTATATAGGAGGTTAGATTGGAGTGGAAGCAGTAAGAGTCGCAACCCATTCTTTTTACTTATATATTCTCCTCTTACTCTCTATCCTCTCTTACTCTCTATCCTCTTACTATCTGTCAATATGCCAACTCTTACGTTAACCACTAGCCGCCAAACGGCCGCAATCGAATCGGCATTCGAGCCATTGTCACCCAGAGTAGCAACCCCTGGCGGGTCTCTCTTTCTTCGTAGCCCCACTTCACCCACCGCAAAATTTGCCGCAAGTATCCCGAATGTCCATGACGTCATTGAGAATGGTCCAAAAGTATGCCCTTACGCATTCTATCCACCAACCGAGAACGATTCCCGTGGACCATGTCCTGCACTGAACACGTTGGCTAACCATGGATATCTGTAAGCCTCATGTGCCATGCAGTATCGCATTGCTGAACATTGGAATCTCCAGTCCTCGCAACGGTCGAGACATTACCCGCGAACAATTCCTCGCCGCACTTGAAAATCCTGAAACCTACAACCTTTCCAGACCACTTGCGGCGCTCCTCGTTTACGGTGGATTCGTACTGATGAACAAAACCACGGCACACTCATTATCTCTTCATGACTTGGCTCAGCACGGTTTAATCGAGCATGACGCTTCTCTAGTCCACAAGGACACGGCACCAAGCCACAAATATGCTCCCGTCAGATGTGATACAACACTGCTCAGTGAGTTATTGGACGATGGTGACTCCTTGACCCTGGAGCACACGGCTAGCAGACGAGTGGACTTGGAAAAGAAATCAAAATTGGATAGGTTACACCAGGAACTAGCTCGCGGCGAGTGGGCATTAGTACTCGACATATTCGGGAGAGATCACGGAGGAAATTCCCCGAGTGATCTGATGAGGGTATGGCTCAAACAGAACCGATTCCCAGAAGGGTGGCAACCGAGCCACAAACAAGGATTTTTGGAAACTATATCGAAATCTTCCGAGATTCGGAAGGAAATGAAAAAATTTCGGGAAGAATACAAGAAATCCATGACAAACTGAGGTTGAGTCGCATAACTTATATGATTATTTATCAAACATATGTATTATGTGTAACGTATAGGGACTGACCTAGAAGGAATACACTTTGTCTTCATCCTTTTGAACCACAACTGAGTATAAATAACTTGAAAAATAATTCATGAGTCAAGTTCTCGTTGTGACTACTGTTTGTCCTGGAAGCATTATGACTGTTGCTAGTGTGACAGTGTGACGTCACACCCACCATTTCACACTCTGGGCTTGTTAGCTGAAACGAAGTAGAACACAGGATTTTTTCTGGATACTCATCACACGCCAGCTCTTGATCCCTGTTGACTATTAGTTGTATACTAGTTTAGGTTTATTTCCACATTTATCTAATGTTTTTCTGATTTGATTCTTATTCTAATTTTTATATATTTTTAGATATAAGGGTAGCCTGCCACTTCGGTAGCAAAGACTTAGATTTACTCTTCAGAATAAATCTATTCAATGGTTCTTCAGACCTATTGAAGAATGGTGGTTTTGGGTCTTTGGACCAACTTATATAAGAGTGCTAGCTGCACTAGATAATCTGGTGGATTATGGATACAAGTAAGATTGATTGATCGTTTTATGCTACAGAACTTGTCTCTATATATAATAATTCTAAGCTGATTATATAACTCTCCAATAAGGCAAGACTTTCCTGAAATTAGTAGAAGGGTGTGGAAAGGAATGGAAAGTCCTAGAAGCCTGTGGCAGTTATGAGTCACCCTGTAGTCATTAATGAGTCATATTCCCATGACCAGTGGTCTTGTGACTGGTCAAGTCACAAAATATTCATAGTAAGTGAGTCGTACTTCTGGGCTGACCTTATGTGTAATAGTTATTACTGTCAAGTACATGTACCGAGACACGGTAATTCAGCAGTGCTGACTGAGCAGCCATCCTATGTCCACATCCAAGTGTCCACGTTGCATGCATATCACTTGGTACAGTACACCAGTCTCGGCTCAGCATGTCCACCACCTACATTCCTTGCCATTACCCCTTGCATACTCTACACCACTCATCATCTATTAATCCCACTATGCCTACTCCTTGTCCTTCAATCTGCCTTACCTCGGGACTTCCTATCCTTGTTTTATCTTCAGTCGCAACCATTTTTTCATTTTTGGGCACCCCCTATTGTCCTATCCTTGGCCACATTTCTATTATTCTATCTTTTATTGTTCTATCCCCATTTGCATTCCTTCATTCTAATTTTACTCATTGTGGACAATACCCACATGCTCTGCATACCTTATTGTCTGTCAGGTCTCGGTACTGCTGATGGTGCTGCTGGAACCGGCCAAGTCCTGCAGGCAAGTCGGGGTGGCTTGGATTCAATGTACTTGTGCATTGCGCCCTGCCTCCTGTGTGTGCCACTAACTTGTAATGGGAAAGGATACTCAGGCAGATGCCGAGGGTGTCAGCCCGAGTAAGGACTTTTGAACAGAAGGAGGAGAGTAGAGAGGTGTAAACCTAGTTGATACTCAGACTGAGGAACTATGTACATGCATCTACTACTTATATAGGCTGAGAGGTGGAATGTAGAATAAGGGTGGCATAAGACATGGAAAAAAGAATAAGGTATGAAGACCATGTGGAGGTATAGTCCACAGCAATTAGAATAGAATAATGTCAGAGTAAGACAATTGTTATGGCCCATGCTGCCAATAAACCCACATGAAACCCCACAACCACCCACACTGTTTCTGGGACCTTTCGATTGCTCAAAGTCTGAATAACTGATTTCTGGATTCCTGATGCACCACTCTGAGGTTCCATGTTTCCAAACCTCCAAAGATTCCAAAGTCAAGGTTCTGCTCCTTTGATAGATGATGTGCAGGATCATCACATACCTCACTCCTTTGTTCTTCGTTTCATATCGCCCCTTGTACTCTCTTCCCCCCCTTGTCTTTACTTGGTAAAAGATAGTACAAGACTAGATACATGTATATAAGTCACCAGTCGACTGGACTATTTGCCAGTATGAATATCGACTTAATTCTGCATCATAGTTTCCGATTAAGTTCTGGTAAACTTTCCAACTCTCCAAAATTAGGGACAGATGATCGAGGAGGGCACAACACATAAGTTGAAGCCAAGTCCCTGCGACTTTGAACCACTCGTACCACCCTATACCGTGAACAGTCCCAAGACCCCCAGTGCTTCCCGACTTTCTGCCCCGATTCCGATTCCGATCCCAAGTCTGTGACCCTTAGTCCCTCCATCCCTGGAGTACGAACCCCCCCCTTCAGAAATCATTCAGAACCCTCTGGAAACCCTTCCGGAAGCCTCTAGCTAAGCGCCAACATGCGGATTTAACAACAATGAAATATAAGCGGGTGAGATTGTGGGAAAGAAATAGAACAATAAGGAATGGCTGAGAATAAAACAATAGGGCCATGAGTAAGTGGCAAAGAATAGTGAACGTCCTGAGGGTAAGCGAGTGAAGGGGAAAGAAAAAGAATGTAGGGATGATAAAGAACAGGGGTTGGGGAAAAGGATAATGAACCAGGTAATGAACCGGGTGTACTGAACCAAAATCGTATGCCATGGGATAATATGAGTAAGGGTCGGTCGGTTGGTACTGCCAAGTAAGTCAAAGCATGATGTGTGGTCGTGACATTGTCTCACATTCCTTATTCCACATGTCACTTCTTAAACCTATATAAGTCGGGAATGCATGTACATATTTCCTCATTCTGGGTATCGACTAGGCTTAGGCCCTTCTACCTTCCCCTCCTCTATTAAGTCCTCAACTCGGGCTGGCATCATCAGCATCCTCTCAAGTACCCATCTGTTGCAAATTGGTGGCATGCACAGCAAGTAGGGTGCAATGCATGAATACATTGTAGCCAATGCCACTACTCCTGGCCTGCAGGACTTGGCCATTGTCTGCCTGACCTCTTGGCATTCCTGAGGCTTGACAATTACATAAACCCAGGAATTTGTTGTACAATTTAATCTTGAGAGCTTGAGCTGGCAGTTTGGTGCCATTTTCCATATGTAATTGTTTGGTGCCTGGCTGTGGGTCCTTGTGGGTCCAAAATAGAAATAAGCGAAAAATATAAGTGTTTTTAGAGGTTTTCTTTGGGCTTGAAGAGCTTGATGATTTAAGAGTTAATTACTTGAAGGTAATTCACTCTTAAATGGCCAGCCAAAATATTATAATATTTTTTTTTGGTAGTCCAGATGAGACTGATTTAAGTTGGGTTTTTCCTTGGAGGAGAGGTTTGGACTCCTACATATTGATCCAATTGGAAAGTGACCAGACTGACAAGGGATCATTCCCTGTTCCCTAACATGATGGGATTGGCAGCTTCCCAAGAGATATGTATGTGATAGCCACCACACCAACTCCCAAATCTCTGATCATGTCAAGTACATGTATCAAGACCTGTTAAATTTGGCAGTGCTGACCAAGCAGTCATCCTACATCCACATCCAAGTGTCTATGCCACATGTATACCACTTGGTATGCTGGTCTCAGCTTGGCACATCCACCACCCACACTCCTTGTCCCTACCCCTCACGTACCCTACACCACTCACCATCCATTAATCCCTCAATGCCTACTCCTCATTCCTCAATCTGCCCCACCTCAGAACTTCCTTTATCCTCAGCCATGGCCCTATTGTTTTATAGACGGTCACTCCTTATTGTCTTATCCTTGGCCCTACATTTGTATTATTCTATCTTTTATTGTTCTATCCCCATTTGCATTCCTTCATTCTAATTTTACTCATTGTGGACAATAACCACATGCTCTGCATACCTTGTTGCCTCACATTCCTTATTCTACATGTCGCTCCTTAAATCTATATAAGTAGGGCATGCATGTACATATTTCCTCATTCTGGGTATCGACTAGGCTTAGGCCCTTCTACCTTCTCCTGCTCTGTTAAGTCCTTGACTTGGGCTGGCATTATCAGCATCCTCCTGAGTACCCATCTGTTGCAAATCAGTGGCATGCATGGCAAGTAGGGGGCAATGCACGAGTATGTTGAAGCCAATGCCACTACTCCTGGCCTGTAGGACTTGGCTGTTGTCTGCCCAACCTTTCAGCATTCCCGAAGCTTGTCAGTTTCCAAGGCCTGACAGATCATCAAGGTAGAGATCCAGACCACTGATACGGCCAAAATTCAGTCTGGACCAGCTCTTGTGGACTGTGGGGCCACAGGACAGTTCATGAACCAAGCATACATGGAATACCACTGGCTCACCACTTGTAAGCTCCAAAGACTGATCCAAGAATGAGGCTGGGTCTATCCATGAGATCATGGACATGATCCTCTGAGTAGATAGGCATACAGAGAGGACTACGTTTGCAGTCACCAACCTAGGCTAGCAGGATATCATACTAAGTTTCACCTGGCTAGAAGAACACAACCCTAAGATAGACTGGCAGACCTGGAATATCAAGATGAGCAGGTGCTCTTCCAAGTGCCACATGTGCTGAGCCAAGATCCAGGCAGAGCAAAGGGAAGCATGGAAGGATTGGCAACACATTTGGGCCTGCTGAGTGGGTCTGTTCCCAAAATTACCCAAAGAAGGGTGTGAGGAGGATGAGAGAGAGAGTAGTGATCTGACTGAATACAGAGAGGTGTGGGATGAGTTAGAAGAAGGGACAAGCTGTTATGCATAATGCTACTGTTGGACTTAGAGCAGATCTGGGCCACCCAGATGATATTGCAGAGGTTGGCATTATGCCTGATGCTGCTGCCAGACTCAGAGCAGATCCAGGCTGACCAGACAATATCACAGAGATTGGCTGTGTTGTGACAAATGGTGGAAGGAATGGGGAGAAGGGAGTGAGGGATGAGAAAAGGACAAAAACATATTGGACACACATTTTGATTGTATAACAAGAGAGAATAGTGTAAAGTAATGTACAGAAAAGGTATTAGTGAGCATGCAGTGGAAAGTAGTACAGAACACGGACTTACTAGTAGTTACCATGCGAGAGACTCAAACCGGCGGCAACTTAGACACTAAGCACCCAGATGACCAGGAGACATAGGGGCCAGAGGAGCTGAAATTGTTGTGATGAACGGTGGAAGGAATGGAGAGAAGGGAGTGAGGGATGAGAAAAGAACCAAAACACACATGAACATGTATTCTGTATAAATCTGAAGAGAATAGTGTAAACTAGTGTACAGAAGATGTATTAGTGAGCATGCAGTGGAAAGTAGTACAGAACACGGACTTACTAGTAGTTACCGTGCGAGGGACTCAAACCGGCGGTGACTTAGATGCTAAGTGCCCGGATGACCAGGAGATACAGGGGCCAGAGGAGCCGAAATGTATGGAATACAGAAGGAGACGAAGGGAAAACAGATAGGAGGGGATAGAAGGAACATAGGGGAAGAGACTCACATGTAAAGGAACAAGAACTGAGGGAACCGGGACGCATATATGCGTCACCGAGGACAGATGACTGAGAAACAGGAGAATGAGACACGAGACACAGCCCAGAGAGGCGATAAATGTTGCAGACAGGAAGGGAACAAAGGGGAAGTCATTCTATTCAAATGGCACCACTGACAGGTGTCATATTTCTATGAAGATTCCATCAGGGCAGCCCATAGTGGGCCGACCCTGCATATGCTCCACAAAATCCGTTAATTATGGATCATATTTTAGTTACATGATTTACTTGTATAAAGACAAAGTAGTTACAACGAATACTACCAGTCTCTCATACCGAAAAACCTCCCATACTTATATTTGATATCTACTCGACGCACTCATGTGACGTCAAACCGCATTGGGTCAAAGCACTACTCGTCGTCATTCAAGGCTGCAGGCCCAGCGGGGATAACTGTATAGGTACTATCCATCGCACTCACACCTGTATTAATATATTCCATTATTGTGGATCACCCACAATCGACCTACACGACCTACGGTCACATCACCGCCAGCTCCTCGGACCAGCATTTACACAGGATCGACCCACCGTGAGTCATCTGCGTAAGAGCATATAATCACATATAAAACTAGTTACACATCCCTTAGTTACAAACCTTTGTACTACGGTAGCCAGCCCATCCACCAACTATTATCTCCCATCACAGTAATTAAGAGAAATATATGGAATATGGAAGGAGACAAAGGGAAAACAGACAGGAGGAGATAGAAGGAACATAGGGGAAGAGACTCACATGTAAAGGAATGAGAACTGAGGGAACCGGGACACATATATGCAGTCACCGAGGACAGATGACTGAGAAACAGGAGAATGAGACACGAGACACGGCTCAGAGAGGCGATAAATATTGCAGACAAGAAGGGAACAAAGGGAGAAGTTGTTCTATTCAAATGGCACCACTGACAGGTGTCATATCTCTATGAAGATTCCATCGGGGCAGCCCACAGTGGGCCGACCCTGTATATGCTCCACAAAATCCATTAATTACGGATCATATTTTAGTTACAGGATTCACTTATATAAAGAGAAAGTAACTACACCGAATATTACCAGTCTCTCATACTGAAAACCCCCTACACTTATATTTGATATCTACTCGATGCACTCACATGACGTCAAGCCACATTGGGTCAAATCGCTACTCGTCATCATTCAAGGCTGCGGACCCAGCGGGGATAATTATATAGGTGCTATATATCACACTCACGCCTCTATTGACCTGTTCTACTGTTGTGGATCATCCACAATCAACCTACACGACCTATGGTCACATCGCCACCAGCTCCTCGGACCAGCGCTTACACCTGATCGACCCATTGCACGTCGCCAGCGTATGAGCATATAGGTACATAAAATAGTAGTTATACATCCCATAGCTACAATTCCTTGTATCACAATAGCTAGTCCATTTACCAACTATTATTCCCCATCACAGTAATTAAGAGGCTGAGGCTCACTACCAGAACATGCAGGTCAATATCAAGATCCTGGACTACCTCCAAGAATTTGAAAACATATTTGTGAAGGAGTCCTTTGATGAGCTGCTGGCTCGAAAGATCTGGGATCACATGATAGAACTGGAGCCTGGGTTGATCCCTGTGAACTGCAAGGTGTACCCAATGTCCCCATTGGAACAAGATACCAGGCAGATCTGACCATCAAAATCCCCCATGGCCTCCCTGGTCTTGTTCGTTAAAAAGGAGGATAGGGCTTTGGGGCTGATACAAGACTACCAGAAGCTGAATGCCAAGACGGTGAAGAATAAATACCCAATTCTGAACATCCCCAAGCTTGTCAACCAACTCAAGGGGGGCTGATACTTCACCAAGCTGGATGTTCAATGGAGGTACAATAATGTTTGTATCAAAGAAGGAGGCGAGTGGAAAGCGGCATTTTGGACTAATCAAGGGCTATTGGCTGTGGAAATGAGGTTGCAGCTGTAGTGCAGGGCATCAAGAGAGATTGTCACTTTTTTAGCAGTCTTGGTCTTAGGGAGAGCAATTCCATATATCAGAGTACTAAGTTGTTCAAGTATGGTAGCTAATGATGCTGCAGTAGGCTGTCCTGGGAGTTCAGCGGGCAGCGGCGGTGGTGGTTGGAGCGTGGGAGCCATCCGCGCTTAGCGTGGCAGGCAAGCACCGCCAACCACTGCACGGTCTAGGCCCAACCCCTAATTTCCTAACTTCAGCCTTGCAGATCCTTATCCTCAGTTATTATCCACCAGGACAACCTTCCCTATCGTGTAAGTACTTTCAGACCACTTTCGATTGGCAGTGCTCATACCCTTCGTTTCAGGAAGAACAAACCATCGTCATGGAACAATTAGAACACGGCATCTCACATTTAACCCTAGAAGTGCGCCTTATTATAGTAGGCTACACCAAGTCATTAATATCTCCTGTATAATTTATTTTCAGAGTGGCCAGACTGGGGATAGTGTCTCTATGGAAAACGAACTTGAAACATCACAACCAGAAAAAGTTGCTAACTCCTCACTGGCAACGTCAACTGAGACCACTGCCACAGTTATCCTCAATCGCGCCAATACCGCATGGACACAGTTTACGCAGTCGAATAGTCCGGAACATCTAGACGAAGCCATTTCAATTTATCGGCAGGCACTACAGCTACAAGCTGCTATCAACCCTGAGCGATTTTATTCTCTCAACAACCTTGCATGCATCTTGCAGGTACGATTCATGAAATCAAGTCAACCCGAGGACCTAGAAGAGGTTGTTCGATTGCTCCAAGAAGCCCTTGAGTTGCTGCCACCATCCCATCCTCAAAAATCTTTGTCTCTTTTCAACCTCGGCATGGGCCTATATAGGCGATTCATGCAATGTGGCAGACGTGAGGACCTGGAGATGGCCATCGACAAGCACCGACAAGCACTTGAGCTGCGACCGTTATCCCATTCGGAGAGATATTTATCTCTCGACAACCTTGCCTCCAGCTTATCAACACAATTTGAACAGCTGGGACGACGCGAGGATCTAGAGGAGGCCATTTCTTTATATGAACAGGGACTAGAACTTCAACCTAAAACCCATCCTAATAGATCTTTGTCCCTCAGCAACTTCGCCTGTGCCCTATCGAACCGATATAAATATGCCAGTCAACGCGAGGACTTGGAAAAAAGTACTCTTCTCCTGCGAGAGGCACTTGAACTAAGACCTCCATCTCATCCTGATCGAGCTTGGGTCCTCGACAACCTCGCCTCCAACTTATTGACACAATGTGAGCGATTGGGCCAACACGAAGATCTGGAAGAGGCCATTTCTTTGTATCAAGAAGCATGTGAGCTGCGACCCCTCGGCAATGGCCATCGCTCCACTTCCCTCAGCAATCTCGCTTCAGCCCTACGGACACGGTTTTTGAAATCAGGTCTCTCAGAAGATCTGGAGAAGGCAATTGTATGCCTCCGAGAGTCACTTGATCTGCGACCTGAGCCTCATCCAGATAGACATATGTCCCTCACTAACCTTGCCAACGCTCTAATGACACAATTTGAACAGTCAGGTCGCCATCAGGAATTGGACGAGGCGATTACTTTGAACCGAGAATCTGTTAAGCTGCGACCTCCATCTCATGTTGAGCGTGCCTCTTCCCTGGACAGCCTGGCCTATGCTTTGAGGACTCGCTTTACCCAGTCATGTCAACACGAGGACTTGAACGAGGCCACTTTATTATTCCGGGAGGCACTCAAACTGCGACCCACATCCCATTATCTTCGACATATGTCCCTCAACAACCTCGCCAGCACCTTGTTGACTCGATTTGAGCAGTATGGTCAACGCGAGGACTTGGAGGAGGCGATTAATTTGCACCGACAAGCTCTGGAGGTTGTAAATGAATCAAATTCTGAACGGCCTATGCTTCTCAACAATTTCGCTACGGCTCTCTGTGCACGATTCAAATACTCAGGTAGGCCTGAGGATCTCGGGGATGCCATTTTGTTGCACCAGCAGGTACTCGGATTGATACTTGCATCCGATCCTCGTCGATCCATGTACCTCGACAACTTGGCAACTACTCTAGCGACCCGATTTGAGCTGTCAGGACTACCTCAGGATCTGGAGGAGCTCATATTATTATACCGAGAGGCACTTGAACTGCAACCCGAACCACATCCTTTGCGATCTGTCTCCATCGACAACCTCGCATCCGCCTTGCAAACAAGATTCAACCATTTGGGTCAGCTCCAAGACGTTGAAGAGGCCATTTCCCTACACCGGCTGGCACTTAAATTACGGCCTCCCCCCCATGCTGATCGATATTTGTCCCTCAACAACCTTGCTTCCGCTTTGTTGAAGTATAATATCCAGACACATTCACACGAGGACCTAGAGGCGGCCATTTCACTGTACCAACAGGCGCTTGAGTTGTTACCTGCATCCCATTCTCGACGACCGATGATCGTCAATAACCTTACCGATGCCTTAGAAACAAGATTTGGGAGATCTAATGATCACAATGATCTGCAAAAAGCCATTTCTCTGTCCCGTCAGGCACTCAAGCTGCGGCCGGAATCTGATCCTGACCTACCTCACTCGCTAAACGGCCTTGCTATAGCTCTACTAACAAAATATAACCATTGCGGTAGAAACGAGGATTTTGAAGATGCCATTGATGTATCTTCTCAATCTATCCACGCACTTGTTACCAACCATCCGACAACCTACTTATATCACCAAAACCATGGGATTATATATTTTGCTGCCTACTCTCGCACCCAGGAGTCACAATATCTTCATAAAGCCATGGATTCTTACCGAACCGCAGTAGCTTGCGATACTGCACCTGCTTTTCAACGTTTTCGTGTAGCCAGGCGTTGGGCACGGGAGGCAGACTCTATTCACGACTCAGCATTGGATGCTTATCGTGCTGCAATCCAACTTCTCCCTCGCCTCGCCATGCTTGCGCTCGATTTGACGTCACGTCAGCAGGCACTACTCACCCGTACTGATGGTTTGGCTCGTGATGCAGCATCTTGTGCTATTCGAGCAGGCCAGTTTAGCCATGCGGTTGAGCTGCTCGAACAAGGGCGTGCAGTATTCTGGTCACAGGCATTACAACTTCGTACACCGATGAGTGACCTTCGGGATGTGGCACCGGATCTTGAAGCAAAATTGAGGCGTATATCTCTCGCCCTTGAACGAGGTTCGTATCGGAATACCTCAAAGAGTCTTGATACCCGTGCAGTAGTTTCCATGGAACAACAGGCAGCTCACTACCGTCGTCTCAATGACGAGTGGCTAGAGACTCTTCAGGAAGTGCGGCGACTAGAAGGCTTTCAGGATTTCTTGCAACCCCTCAGAATAACTACGTTACTGGGTGCTGCGATAGAAACACCCGTGGTGATCGTCAATGCGAGTAGCACTGGTTGCGATGCATTAATATTAACTTCTACTGGTGTCCAGCACGTCCCCTTTACTGATTTGACTTTGGATATTGTCACTCGGCTCGTTGAATTGATACAAAGTACCACGTCACCAGAAAGCAGGGATGGGTCTCTTCCCGACTCGGATCGAGCACATATGCACAGCATCGTTAAGGAGATGCCAGCGATGTTTGACACCCCGGAGCCGTTGAAGCAGGCATTGGAGAGGGGAGGAATCATACGAGCTCCGTGGACTGATCTCAAATTTCAATATGTTTTGGATATCCTGTGGAAGTCGGTGGTTGAACCTGTCATTCGCCAGCTGGGTTTGAAGGTTAAAATGTGTTTACCATAATGAAACTACCAACTGAAACTCGCTGTTGTTTCCAGAAATCTGAGCTACCATCCCACTTGCGGTGGTGTCCTACAGGCCCGTTCACTTTCCTTCCATTACATGCAGCGGGGATGTACAATGTCGACAATCCCGAGTGTCTTTCTGATTATGTGGTTTCATCCTATACACCAACTATAAGTACTCTTCTCCGGGATACACCGCTTCCTCCCACTTCGAGCAAGATGGTCGTAGTGATCCAACCTGAACTTCGATATACCACTGAGGAGCTGCAGCGAATTGAGGCACATACGGAACTCATGAAGGCGCAAGTGCCGGGCATGGAGTTTGTTAAACTGGTGTCTGGATCTTTGGAAGAGGTCACTTCTCATCTTTCAACCGCAAGCATCGCCCACTTCGCATGCCACGGGACACAGGATGCACAGAACCCACTCGAAAGTGCTTTTCTTCTTAAAGACAACCATCGTCTGATGGTCCATCAAATTATGCAGCAGTCCAGTCCGAATGCAATGTTGGCATTCCTCGCCGCGTGTCAAACTGCAACGGGTGATAAGACCCTTCCCGACGAGGTGATACATCTTGGTTCAACGCTATTATTTTCTGGTTTTCCAGGAGTCGTGGCCACCATGTGGTAAGTGGATAAAGTTGGCTTCAGAGACTGGGTCTGATCACCTGTCCAGGAATATATTAGATGTGGATGGTCCGGCAGTTGCTGATGCATTCTACGAATACCTCTTTCAAAACACTAGCACAGACACGGAAAACACTTTCTGGTCCGATAATATTCGCGCGGCCCGAGCATTACATCTTGCTGTTGCCAAGTTGCGTTCCGAAAAAAAGGTTCCTTTTATAAGATGGGTTCCATTTATTCATATGGGAAGGTGAAGGGTGGAATTAATTTAATTGTCGAACCAGATGTGACATTACTGTCAATGTGACTCTGGGAAACTTCAGAAACTACTTGATTTAAAGATAATCACCACTTTATTTATAGTCCAGGCTCCTGTAATAGACTATTGGAAATATTGAGAAAAAAAACCATTTTTAAGGTAGAAGACAAATGGTTTCCGCTAAGGTCACATGACTCAAGTATCACATCCACCATTTCACACAAGGATCTGGCAACATGCCAGTCTAAGTCCTGGTGCTTCATCATTTGCTTTCCATCACTTCTGCCTCTATGACCACCTGACACTATGACTATAAGGGCAACCTACTCGGGTACTGATTCCAGTACCTGCTGGCAGACTGTAAGGGCAACCTACTCGGGTACTGATTCCAGTACCTGCTGGGAGACCAACAGCGGGACACCACCCAGCCCTGCGACCTACCCAGGGCCTAACCCAGGGACTTGAACCCTAAGTTTACCCACAGGCACTACCAGACACTGGCAGGAAGGTCCAGAAGTAAGTATATAAAAGACAATGTAGCTAAATACATATGAGCTGCTTACCTGGCAGGGAGGTCCAGAAGAGAACAACCAGAGGACCCCCTTACCTAAGCAGCAACTATATAGCTACAGTGACTGTGACATAACAAGCCTGTCACAGGCAGCAAAGAAGACAATAGAAGATTAAGGGGAAGGGATTACAGCAAACATATGAGAAGGGAAGATAGAGAAATGATTAAAGAAGTAATATAAGCAAAGGGATAAGAGAAATGAAGGAGATAAAAGGAATAAAGGAAGGAAAAGAGGAATAAACCAGTAGTCCCCTGACACAGACCAACTGCAGGAAACACCACAGCCCTGCAACCTACCCAGGGCCTAACCCAGGGACTTGAACCCTAAGTTTACCTATAGGCACTACCAGACACTGGTAGGGAGGTCTAGAAGTAAATATATAAAAGACAATGTAGCTAAATACATGTGAGCTGCTTACCTAGTAGGGAGGTCCAGAAGAGAAGAACTGAGGACCCCTTACCTCAGCAGTGACTGTATAGCTTCTGTGACTGTGATGTAACAAACCCATCACAGCCAGCAAAGAAGATAAAAAGAGACAAGGGAGAAGGGACTACAATATGAAGATGAAGAAGTAGGATAAGGAAATGATTAGGGAAGTAATAAAAGTAAAAGGAATAAGGGAAATAAGGGAATAAGGGGAGGAAAGGGAAGAAAAGGGAAGAAACCGGTGGTCCCCTGACAATGACCCTCAACCCTGTCATCTATGGAACCTTCCACCCCCTGTGGAAAA
Organism: Gomphus sp. MG54; assembly: GCA_003314385.1. Classification (NCBI taxonomy): domain Eukaryota; kingdom Fungi; phylum Basidiomycota; class Agaricomycetes; order Gomphales; family Gomphaceae; genus Gomphus; species Gomphus sp. MG54. The sequence continues at coordinate 16,633 of QLPG01003926.1, forward strand.
CTTTGGAAACCCACAGAATCCTTTTGTATCTGTTGTAATAAGCACCTGACTTGCAGGTTTTGCAGCTCTCTTGGACCTATATCACCACCTTTAGTAACCTTCCCACTATCTAACAGGCCCAGTTCAGCCTTGCTGACCCCAGGATAGGCCTAAGACAGCTAAATCTTCTCTCTTTTTTTGCAGATGCACTGATATATCCTGTCAAGTACACATACTGAGACCTATTTATTCAGCAGTGCCGACCGAGCAACCATCCTACGTCCACACCCAAGTGACCACGCCACAAGCACGTCACTTAGTACTCTGGTCTTGGATCGGTACACCCACCATCCACACTCCTTATCCTCACCCCTTGGCCCATCTCACCTCAGGACTTCCTGCCCTTGTCCTATCCTCAGTTACAGCCCTTGTTTAATAGTCGGGTACTTCCTATTGTCCTATCCTTGGCCATGTTCTATTATCCTACCCTTTATTGTTCTATCCCCATTTTACATTCCTTCATTCTAATTTTACTTGTTGTGGACAATAACCACATTCCCTGCATACCTTATTGTTCCACATTCCTTATTCCACATGTCGCTTCTTAACCTATATAAGTAGGACATGCATGTACATATTTCCTCATTCTGGGTATCAACTAGGCTTAGGCCCTTCTACCTTCTTCCCTTCTTTTAAGTCCTCAACTCAGGCCGGCATCACCAGTATCCTCCCGAGCATCTGTCTGTTGCAAATCGGTGGCACGCACAGCAAGTAGGGTGCAATGCACGAGTACGTTGAAGCCAACACCACTACTCTTGGCCTGCAGGACTTGGCCATTGTCTGCCCAACCCTCAGCAGTACCGAAGTCCAACAATACCTGAAGCTTGACACATCCACACATACCTACAAATTCTATGCTGACCCCCCCTTAATATTCCTGCCAGTTCACAGTCACAGAGAGTAGGGGATTTTGTGCCTAACTAAATCATCTCACAAAGCAGAAAGATCTGCTCACTGACACTAATACCCAATCCAGGTGACCTGGGGGTGATCTTAAACATCAGAGGAATTAGTGAAGGTAACAGAACTGACATATCTGTTCTAGCTATGGCCCTTGAATCTTTCCACAACTTCAAGTGAGGCACCTACTAGAACCTAGGCAAAGAAGGTGCTGTTGAATTTCAGTGATGCTGAGCAAGGACCACAGAAAGGACAACTGTTTGGCTTGAGCAGAGCTAATGGCTGGTTGCAAACACATGAGGAATTACAAAGAATGTGTGACTAATGTGACATGGCAACCAATGTACAGATGCCAGTCAAATTATTCCAACATACCTTCTCGAGCAGCATCTACTCTCTATGCATCTCCTGAAATCCAAACTCCTCAGCTTCTATCTCAGATCTCTAGATCCTATGCTGATTCATGGTGTGGAGGGGTGTAGATCCACATATAAGTTCCATTACAGACATGTATCCAGGGTTCCATAAGTAGAGTCAAATGGGAAATCCTCTCAGCGAATGTTGGGGAAAAACAGGCTTTTGGTAGGCCTGGCATACTTTGACTAGGTATGGCTTCTGTCAAGCATCAGATTACTGACGGACTTTGGTACTGCCGAGGGGTGTTGTCGAAAGGTCGGACAGACTATGGCCAAGTCCTGCAGGCCAAGAGTAGTGGCATTGGCTTCAACATACTCGTGCATTGCCCCCTACTTGCTGTGCGTGCCACTGTATTTGCAACAGACAGATACTCGGGGGGATGCTGAGGATGCCAGCCTGAGTCGAGGACTTAACAGAAGAGAAGAAGGTAGAAGGGCCTAAGCCTAGTCAATACCCAGAATGAGGAAATATGTACATGCATGTCCTACTTATATAGGTTAAGAAGCAACATGTGGAATAAGGAATGTGGGACAACAAGGTATGCAGAGCATGTGGTCATTGTCCACAATGAACAAAATTAGAACAAGGAATGCAAAGCGGGGATAGAACAATAAAAGAGAGGATAATAGGATCATGACTCAAGATGGGACAATAGGGAGTGGCCGAGTATAAAACAATGGGGTCGTATCTGAGGATAATACAAGGACAGGAAGTCCTGAGGTGAAACGGACCGAGGAGCATGAATGGCGGATGTGCCGAGCCGGGACCGGCACACCAAGTGTTATGCATGCGACACAGGCACTTGGTCGTAGATGTAGTATGATTGCTCGGTCAGCACTGCTGGCAGATGGGTCTCGGTATGTGGACTTGACAGCTTCTCAGTTTGGTTACAACAGGCTTTCATTAGACCTGGCACACTTTCAGTAGATGCAGCTTTTGGTTGAACATTACAGGCTTTTGTTAGGCCTGGTTGTGTATGCTTTCAGTAGGTGTGGCTTTTGGTCGAACGTCACAGGCTTTTGTTAGACCTGGTCATGCACACTTTTGATAGGCATGGCTTTGACTAGGTTTGGGCTTTTGAGGTTATGCAGTTCCTATCAGTACCTGTGGTGGTGGTTAATGGGAGCAACCAATGATCTGTTTGTATTGAAATTTGGTGGTACTGAGCAAGGACCGTGGAAAAGAGCAACTGTTTGGCTTGAGCAGAGGTAATGGCTCATTGCAAACAGATGAGAAATTACCAAGAATGTGTGACTAATGTGACATGGCAACCAATGTACAGATGCCAGTCGAATTATTCCTATCAAGTCCACAATACTAAGCTCTGGTTCACTTGGTAATACTAACCGACCCTTACCCACATCATTCTTTACTACCACACGGTCTCAGTTTGGTACATCTGGTTCATTGTCTAGACCACTCCTCTCACCCTATCCCCTCCACCCCTTACTATTCTCTCTTTCCCTGTCCATTCCCTTACCTGTTCTCCCTCAGAACATTTATTATTCCTTTATTATTCGGTCGTGGCCCTATTGATTTTTCTTTGGCTGTTTTCCATTGTTCTATTCTCATCCACTCCCTCATTATCTTATTCTCAGCCATCTTTCATTGTTATATTCTCACTTACATTTCTTATTCTATTCTTGATCACTGTGGACAATACCTCCACATGATTCTTCATACCTTATTGTTCTCCATTCCTTATGCCACCCTGTTTGGTACGGGGGGAATCTAGAAATCAGTTATTCAGACTTTGAATGATCGGAAAGGTCCTGGAAATGGTGTGGGTGGTTGTGGGGTTTAATGTGGGTTTGTTTGGTGGCATGGGCCATAACACTGTGCTGAATGACTGTGCTAGATCCTGCCAGAGAAAAGGACTGGTCTACGCAGGCTTTTAGGTATTAATTACCTAGAGCAACTCTACACTGGGAGCAGTGGCTTTAGCTTCAACATACTCATGTGTTGCACCCTACTTGCCATGCATGCCACCAATTTGGGACAGAGGGAATACTCGGGGGGTGCCAAAGGTGCTGGCCCAGGTAGAGGACTTGTCAAGTGCACATACCAAGTGTCCAGTAATTCAGCAGTGCTGACCAAGTAAATCAGACTACATCCATGTCCAAGTGTCCAAGCCGCATGCAAGTTACTTGGTACACCAGTCTTGGCTTGGCACATCCACCATCCACATTCCTTGCCCCTGTCCCTCATTTACATTACCTCAATCACCATCTATTAATCCCACCCCATCCGCTCCTTAATCCTCGACCCACCTTACCTTAGGACTTCTTGTCCTTGTTTTATCCTCAGCTGCAACCATTGTTTTATAGTCGGGCAATCCCTATTGCCCTATCCTTGGCCACATTCCTATTATTCTATATTTTTGGAAAGTCAGAAATGCATGAGAAACTAAGTCAGAATTAGGCTGGAACTTAAGTCAGAAACTTGTATACAAATTAAGTTGGTATTTGTACTGGTAAATAGTCCAGTCAACTGGGGGTTATATACATGTAACTACCCTTGTATTTTCTACTGGCTGGTCTAAAGACAAGGAAAGGGAGGAAATACAAGTGGTCAAAAGAAAACAGAGAACAAGGGAGTAAGGTATGCGGTGATCCTTCGAGATGCCTGCTGTGGAAGTAAATTCATAGTTTCAGAATCACAGATTTTTTGGATTGTGTTGGAAACTGTATGCCGGCATACCTGACTATTCATTTTAGCCTGCTCAGCCCAACTCCACCCTCACTCGCCTATTCAACTATACACCCTCAGCCTATGGACTATATACACCTCATGTATCTGTCTTGGTGTCAGATGCTCCTGTCAATTCACTCCACTCATTTACATCAAACTCCATATGCTCACAATTCCATTCTGTGCTCATTTACATTTAATATCCTTTCATTTACATTCTGCTCCACTTTCATTTATTTGAAATTCTGTTCTGTTCCTTTATATCTGATCTGTTATTACATTCCTTAAGGTAACTCCATTGGTAATTGGGGTGACACATCACCCCCAATGTCACGGAGGAGATCAAGATTTGGGACATAGTATTTCCATTCTTGCTTTACACAATCCTCGGCTTTCTTATTTATTATAGGAATCTAGTTGACTCCTAGTAGATTTGAAAGTAGTATAAAGATCTTGTACATTCAGTAGTTCAGTCCTCAGTCAGATAATCGACTTTGATTTTGACTAAGCTAATTCTTTCTGTCTCGCTATTCCAAAATTAGGGACCAGTGCAATCTGGTGGGCACAACATACAAGTTGAAACCATGCCCTACCCTGAACCTTACCATTGTTTATCTTTTGGAGATATTACATTTATTATGATTATGTTATTCCTTCACATCCTAACAGATTGCAGAACTATGGGTTTGTGAAAGGAATTGCAGAAAAGGCAGTTGGGAGATTGTTCTTGATAATCATGGCTGAAAAATCCCCCAGAAGGGTGTGAGTGGTTAAGTGAACTATAATAGGTGAATTTGAGGGGGATGTGTCAAGTACACATACCGAGGATCTGATAACTCGGCGGTACCGACTAAAATACTCCATTAGTAACCAAGTACGAACCATTCAATGAGTTGTCCTCAGCCAGACGCACATATCGGTCACACCCCTCATTCCTATGCCTACTCCTCACTCCTCGGTCCGCCTCATCTTGGGACTTCCTGCCCTTGTGTTATCTTCGGTTATGGCCTTGTTTTACAATTGAGCATTTTCTATTGTACTAGGGCACGTCCTATTATTCTGTCCTTTATTGTTTTATTTCCACCTTACATTTCTTATTTTAATTCTACTCGTTGCGGACAATAACCACATGCTCTGCATATCTTGTTGTCCCACATTCCTTATTCCACATGTCGCTTCTTAACCTATATAAGTAGGACATGGATGTACATACTTCCTCATTCTGGGTATCGACTAGGCTTAGGCCCTTCTACCTTCTTCTCTTCTGTTAAGTCCTTGACTCGGGCCGGCATCTTTAGCATCCCCCTGAGTATCTGTCTGTTGCAAATACAGTGGCATGCACGGCAAGTAGGGTGCAACGCACGAGTATGTTGAAGCCAATGCCACTACTCTTGGCCTGCAGGACTTGGCCATAGTCTGCCCGACCTTTTGACAACACCCCTCAGCAGTACCAAAGCCTGTCAGTATCCAACTCCTGACAGTATACCCAGAATCACACTACTTCCCGTGCCTTACTCACGATCATGACCTCACGGAATAATAGCAGCGACACAAATATGTCAACAAACGAGGACAGTAAACAATTCCAGCCAACCCAACCCGAGCACACCAAAATCCTTGGCAAAAATGGCAAGCTCCTCTCAAGTAAACGACAGAGACGCATAATCAACAATCTGTGTCTTTTTTGTGGCGCAAAAAATCACAAAATCGCTGGGTGCCCTAAAGTAAGCAAAACCCATGCAACTACTACTCCTGACCCTGTCCCCCAGGCAACTGGTACTCCAGACGCTAAAGCTGAAAACTCAGCATCAGCAAACGGAGACTAGATCGCCATCCGATTGGCCTCCGAGCACACCGAGAGTTGCGTTGACTCGGCAGATGCCAAGTAGTGAGGTTCATTCAATGCTGCTACGTCTTCCTCTCCTCTTCATTTTAATTTTGTTCCGTCATCCGACGCTGGTACCAAATTTTTTCGGGAAACCATCTTATATGTCTGATAGAATCATGACTTGTTCACAACCAACCTGTTACTTCAACTTCGATAAAATTCTTTGATCCAGTACAGCATAAAAAATTCGGTCATTACTAAACACACACATGTTACTAGATCTTCCGTTCAGACAACCAGTCCACCCATCCATCCATCATATACTAGATCTGTCGGTCAGCAATATTCGGGCACAACTCGCTCACCCACTATAATCCGTTGATTAACAGGGTATTGGGCAGTATTATAATCTGTCAAGCTACTAACGTTTTTAGGTGCATCCTGATGGCCTCGGTCCAGGTGGCACTTGCCACTGTTCCAAAAGCCTCACCCAGGATCCTGTTCCATCGCTGGAAGTTTTGCCAATAGCCCTAGTCAATGCAACTGCCTTGTGCACGCTTGTATACCAGAACGGCTGGCAAGCTTTTTGGCAGGGACCTCTCAGTCAATGTTGTTACTCAGCATGTTCGGCCAAGGTCTCACCCAACCGTCCCCATCCGTTCCCGTTCTTCATTCCGTATATGCGTACCATATGCAGTTATGACCCCTTTTCCATTCTTCTCGGCTAGAGGCCGACACCTTTAGTAGATGGTGGGACGTCTACCTAAAAGGGGGGGGTGGCGACCAGCTATAAACCTTTCAAAAACCTTTCAAACTGCTCAAACTCCCCTCCCGAAGACATCCTTCCTTCAAAAACCCCTCCATATCCTGTCCTTCATCTTGTCCAACTCCCTCAATCTCAAATCCTCCTTCCATTCCATCACCTCACCCATCCACTCCGCCCTCTCTCCCCTCTGATCCGTCTTCCATCCACCCAGTCCCCACCATCCGTCACTATAACTCCCCCCACTAATATCCCAACACACTACCTCCGACATCCCCCTCAGTCCATCTGTCACCATCCCTCCCCTTCAACACTACAACCGGACCTACCAAATACCTCGGCATCTTCGACTTGTTCCTCCCTTTATTTCTCTTCCTTTATTTTCTCCATTCCTTCCATTCAAAAAAAAAAATTTATAAATTCCAACAGAAAAACCCCATATCAATTTCTAAACATCCTGACTATCTTTACCACCATCTTCCCCCCGTTTTCTCTTTCCTTCATCCTCCCTCTCCCTGTTCTCCAGGACCCACTATTCCTCTTTCTGTCACCTCCCTCACCGTATTCAGTACCGAAGCACCATCGGTCCGACCCATCTCCTCCAACTCGCGTACATCGGATGTGTATTCCATTTTTGGTGATTCTGATGCGTTGCTGTTACGCGTTCCGGAGAGGATGGAAAGAAGCAAAAGGCGCCAGATTCGAACCTTCGTGTGACGTCACGTTTAAGCGTTCTGAACCGTATATTCAATCTCCGACTACCGGCTTCATGGGTTCAGCCACTAAGGGGGGGATACTGTCAAGTACACGTACCGAGGATCCAATAACTCGGTGGTACTGACTAAAATACTCCATTAGTAACCAAGTATGAACCATTCAATGAGTTGTCCTCGGCCAGATGCACATATCGGTCACACCCCTCATTCCTACGCCTACTCCTCACTCCTCGGTCCACCTCATCTCGGGACTTCCTGCCCTTGTGTTATCTTCGGTTATGGCCTTGTTTTACAATTGAGAATTTTCTATTGTACTAGGGCACGTCCTATTATTCTGTCCTTTATTGTTTTATTTCCACCTTACATTTCTTATTCTAATTTTACTCGTTGTGGACAATAACCACATGCTTTGCATATCTTGTTGTCCCACATTCCTTATTCCACATGTCACTTCTTAACCTATATAAGTAGGACATGGATGTACATACTTCCTCATTCTGGGTATCGACTAGGCTTAGGCCCTTCTACCTTCTTCTCTTCTGTTAAGTCCTCGACTCGGGCCGGCATCTTCAGCATCCCCCTGAGTATCTGTCTGTTGCAAATACAGTGGCACACATGGCAAGTAGGGCGCAACACACGAGTACGTTGAAGCCAACACCACTACTCTTGGCCTGCAGGACTTGGCCATAGTCTGCCTGACCTTTCGACAACACCCCTCGGCAGTACCGAAGCCCGTCGGTATCCGACTCCTGACAGGATGGGCCATAACACCCTCTTGGGCTCCAGTTCACACAGCGCTTATGTTGCAAAGAACATCCCCAGCCATTGATGAGATTGCCTTGACACTCAAACAGTGTGAGGTCAATGAGATGGGGGTGGAACTGATGGTAAAGAAGTAGGATAGAGAATTAGCATTGATTGCCAGAGGAAAGGCTAGTGTTTTGGGATCCAAGGAGACAGCTGATGAAAATGATGACAATTTTGATTGGGGGAATACAAGGAACTGTGAGGGGGTATGATATAGGTGAGGATGCTCTTGTCATATTGCACAGTTCTTCATTGCAAATATGCCAGAGGAAGTCAAGCAGTGCATTGTCAATACTTGATGGTAATGACAATGTATTTGCATTTGCAGCTGCTGAGGGTACCAGCCCAACTCTACTTCATCCACTGAGCAGTAATCCCTTGCTTGTTATACCCACTAAGAAAAAGAAGAAACACTGGTTTAAAACAAGTGATCCTGAGTTGGTCAGATTTTGATTCTAAGTTCTCTTGTTTATTTTTTAACCCATTCTATCCCACACTCTCCTTTTATTGATTTTATTATGGGGGTGTCAGCCCATGGGGTGTGTTGAAATATTTTGCTGAGGTGTTGAGGCCAATATCAGTTAAATGCTGGAGGTAGTCAGATGCGGTAGAGAATTTTTCTTGTCACGACGTGACATGGAACATAACACACTTTCGCGCCTCTATTTCCAACAGAGGGATACCATAGAATTTACTGGGGGGATAAGATCCATAAGTTTACAAACAATGTGAGAGGATACAAACTGCAGGATGTGGCTGTAACTAATAATATTAATTTCACACAATCACTTGATAAATTTTAACATTTGCGGAATATGCCGGGGCTAACAATTTAATTATGGGTAGCTAATACTCTCTAATAGGCTCAAAAGAGGTTTGTATATATAGCCAGGCAGTCGGAAATCGGTTTTTGAACAGTTTCCACTTTGAATGTCTTAATCTGTCAAGCTGTCTTTACTGTAATATACCATGTCACGACTGTCGGCCAAGCCACATCCTGCAGGGCTTTTCAAATTGTTGGTGGACACGCCAGTCCGCGTGGTCACACACGCCAATTTGCATGGTCTCACACGCCAGTTTTCAAGGTCTCACACGCCAGTTTTCAAGGTCTCACACGCCAGCTTGCATGATCTGGCTGAAAATTCAATTGGTGGTCAGGAGTACTAGGTTCCTAGAAACATATTAACACTCACAGCTTTATGGCGCAGTCTACTGAAGCCTGTCAAATAGAGACGCGGACAGTACATCCCTTCTGTTTCTTGTCGCTGTCCATCCATCCATAAGGCATATGACAGCGT
>QLPG01003930.1:0-20760 GCA_003314385.1 Gomphus sp. MG54
AGCCCTCTGTCCTCCGCATTAAATTGAGCTGGTGTCCTCTGCGAACTCTTCTCATTGCCTGGACACGTGGACGTCACTTTCAGCTTCAGGCCCACCAGAAAATTACAGACGCGTTGGTTGTTGTTGTCGTCGTCGCCGTCGATTCACCATGGACCAATTTATGCGAGCAAGTTCAGCGGGAACGCGATGCACGTTGAACATCCTCATTTGTGACGGCGGCGGAAATGGAAACAGAGAGGCAACATTTAGAGTCACATACATACTCCTTGGCAGCTATACAATGTCAAGCATTAAGAGGTAAACTTTCCCTCTTTTGCCTACCCTTGCTAATATAAAACTATTGAGCCTCAGCCATGTGTGGATTCCAGGTACACACTGAATGTTAAGGATGGCAGCCACTGAGTCCAGTCCATTGTTCCCGAGTATTAAGGGGTAAACTTTCCCTCTTTTACCTACCCTTGCTAATATAGAACTATAGGGCCTTTTGATAGTCTAGGTTGACTTGTGAGATGATACATCAAACCTGTCTTTCTCTAGTTATATAGGTGCTAACAGCCATGTGTGAATTCAGGTACCCACCGAATGTTAGGGAGCAGCCTCCAAGTCCAGTCCATTGTTCCTTATGATGAATTTCATTATACCCTGCCCTAGCGACTCCATCTTGTTACTATCACTGCTGTGATTACTTATGGCATACATATGCCTGATAATCATAGAAATCCTCCTGTACTGATATGTACTGTCCTGATACTCCAGAGTTGATTAAGCATATCACTCTGTTAGTCTCTACCATACTGGCCATGTTTGTAACCTCTTCGATCACTGAGAACATTCCCCTCTTGGATGCTTGTCCTGGGGTATCCTTTTGTAAGTTGGCTTTTGTCTCAGATTTTGCCTTGTCCTTGCTCTGATCACTGCTGCCTGTTCTATTAGGGCAGTATTTTGCATAGTGGCCTTTCTTGCCACACTCATAACAGGTAACCTTTTTCTTTTTGACTGTCACTGTCAGGAGATGACCTGCTCTAATGACCAAACTGAAGCTAAATGAGTGGGGCCAGATACCTATCAGGTATATCAAGGGCTTTACCTGAAGTCTTAGTATCTTTGGCCTTGCCAAACCTCCCAAATGCCAATAACATACCCCCACACTTGTAAGGTACAAAGAGGCACAAAGGAGTGAGAACCAAGAACCAAGGGGAGAGACAAACTGAGCATCCAAGGCCTTAGTGCAGTAATAGAAGTTTGGTCTATGAGTGTTAGGGAGCTGCATATCTCTGGACCCAGGTGAGAGGTAAAGTATATTGAAAAAGCAGGGCATGGGCCAAGTATTAAAGCTATTAAAGGATGATATTGTAATAATACCTTTAATTAATGCAGGGTGGATTCAGCTTGGTCCAATGTGACAAGGCAGACATGGTATGGCTTTAACATTCTTACATTGCACCCTTCTATTAGAAACCATTACGCTGGCATGCCTGACTATTCAATTCACCCCATTCAGCCTAACTCTGCCCTCACTCGCCTATTCTACCATACAATCTTCAGCCCTCAAATTCTATGCACCTCATATATCTGTCTTGGCATCACATGCAACTGTCAATATGCTCTACTCATTTACATCAATCTCATATACTTGTTATAGCCCATGCTGCCAAATAAACCCAAATTAAACCCCACAACCACCCACACCATTTCTGAGACCTTTCCAATCGCTCAAAGTCTGAATAACTGATTTCCAGATTTCCGATGCATCATTCCGAGGTTCCGTGTTTCTAAACCTCCGAAGATTCCATAGTCAAGGTTCTGCTCCTTTGATAGACGACGTGCAGGATCATCGCATACCTCACTCCTTTGTTCTTCGTTTTATATTGCCCCTTGTACTCTCTTCCCCCCCTTTTCTTTACTCGGTAAAAGATAGTACAAGACTAGATACATGTATATAAGTCACCAGTCAACTAGACTATTCACCAGAATAAATATCGAATTAATTCTGTGTTGTAGTTTCCAATTAAGTTCCGGTAAACTTTCTGACTTTTCGAAATTAGGGACAGATGATCGAGGAGGGCACAACACATAAGTTGAAGCCAAGTCCCTGCAACCTCGAACCACTCATACCACTCTATACCATGAACAGTTCCAAGACCCACGGTGCTTCCTGTCTTTCCATCCCCAGTCCAATCCTAATCCCGAGTCTGTGACCCTTAGTTCCTCCGTCCCTAGAGTATGAACCCCCCTTCGGAAACCATTCAAAACCCTCCGGAAACCCTTCCAGAAGCCTCTAGCTAAGCACCAACATGCAGATTTAACAGTACTTGCAAATCCATTTTTACTTCATTTACATTAATACTTTCTTCATTACGTTCCACTCCACTTTCCTTATTTGCAATTCTATTCTATCTCTGATATCCAATCTGCTACTTGTGGGGTGCTAACTTGCATTTCACCCCTGAGAGGCCAACCTCAATATATTGTATTTTTGTATCGATTTTTATGTCATTCAGTGCGCTTTTGCATTCTGAAATTTTTGATTATTATTTTGTATTTTTACCCTCAGTATTGAGGGAGTTACTTTTTATTTTCATTTGTACTTACGTGCGTCTACACACGCACTGCACGACGCGCATGGCTGGCTCCCTGGGAAGGGACCGGCAACCTGGCTCAAACCTTCGATAGGGTCAAGAGCCGGTTGTAGGGTATATGCGGGTGAAACACCGCCCACGCATGCTTCCCTCCTCAGTGATTGACCACACTGAGGAGGTGAGTTATATAGTATTATTTACAGAGCCTCACGGCTAATTCTCTTCTTTTTCCTTTGTAAGATTAAATATTTAGGTACAATTTCCGAATAAATAATAAGTGATTGACCACACTGAGGAGATTAAATATTTAGGATTGTCAAACAACTTCTCTAAACTACTGTACAAGTTGTCATAATCCCTATACGGTTATGGGCCCCGGGGACACAACAGAGAAAGTTTCATTGACCATGGGAAGACTAACTACAGATGGATCAAATTGGTCCCTGTGGAGAGCCCAACTCATGAGTTATTTTGAGTCTAAAAATTTACTTAAACATATTCAAGGCAAAGCCGACCGACCACCTGATCCTCCCACTTTTCCCAAGGCACATATCCTCACAGATGATGAGGAGGCCAAGGTAGAGAAGGCTGAGGAGAGACTTGAAAAGTGGCTGGCCAGAGAAGGGCTTGTCAAGACTCAAATATTGGCATCCGTGTCTGAGTCACTAGCATTAATGCTGGAGAAGAAGAAGAATGCAAAGGAGATCTGGGACACTCTGGTAACTGAAATGACAAAGAAACCCAAGATGGTTGTCACCAGCATCCAGAGACAACTCCGGAATATGAAATGCTCGGAGGATGATGATCTCAGAGAGCACCTTGATAGGGCTCAAGATCTCTTCGCACGACTCAATGATATGGGAGCTAAAATCTCTGATGAAGAGTTCCTCGACATAATCTTATCATCACTGCCGCCCTCCTACGAATCCGTCATGAATGCCCTTACGACATCTCTTGAAGAAGTCGGCAAGCCATTAGACCCGGACAATATTATCCGGATTCTTAAATCTCAATACGATAGGTGCAGGACATTATCTATTACTCAAGAAGATCAAGGATTCGTGGGTACACCTGACAAGAAGGTGCATACATGCACCAACTGTAAAAAGTCAGGCCACACAATCGAAATGTGTTGGGCTAAAGGCGGTGGTAGAGAAGGGCAAGGACCACGACAGAAGAAGAGATTTAAATTTAAAAAGAAAAGACTGAAAGGGAAAGGCAAAGCAAACGTAGCTGATGAAGAAGAACCGTCTGAAGAAGACGATAGCAGACCAGTAGCATTCATAAATCATGATTGTGCCGCTTTCATCAGAGACGGAACAGGAGACACCATTATACTAGATACAGGAGCGAGTTCACACATGATACCCCACAAACATACGTTGATGAACTATCGCAATTTTCCTACACCGCGCACAATTCGAGCAGCCGATCAAGGCAGCTTCGAGGCGTATGGCAGTGGTGAACTCAAGATAGTCACTTGAGTAAAAGGAAAACCTGTCACCTTGATGTTGAAAGAAACGCTGTATGCTCCCAAAATTGCCTTCACCCTTATCTCGATTGGTCGATGCGATGATGCAGGAAGTCAAACAGAGTTTGCATATCAGAAATGCACCATTAAAAGTTCGACTGGACATATATTGTTACAAGCACCAAAACTGCACGGCCTATATCGATTGGACAATCAGTCAAAACCTAATACCACTGAGCGATGCCTGACTACCATCGATATACACAAGAAATTAGGGCACATATCTGACAAAGCCCTGAAACACCTTGTGGATCGTGGTATGATTATAGGCCTTGAGCTCACGCATATAGATGGAAAAGTCACTTGCGACGCGTGTATCAAAGCAAAAATCACACGCAAACCTCTCCCTAATGAGCCTAGTGAACGGTCCAAGAAGATCAGCTACAAGATCTACTCTGATGTGTGGGGACCAGCGAGACATATAACAATTGATAAAAAAATCTATTATGTCTCGTTTACCGATGACCACTCCAGGGAGTCTGTCCTCTACTTAATGAAGTCCAAAGATCAAGTTTTTGCCAAGTATAAATTATACAAGGCAATGATGCTTAGACAGAGGGACGTGCGCATTAAAACCCTCCTCTCAGACCGAGGGGGTGAATACACAAGTGCTGAATTTAACAATTATTTGGAGAAACAAGGTACAAAACATCGATATACTGTACATGACACTCCAGAGCAAAATGGAGTGGCAGAACGTCTAAATCGTACTCTTGTCGAAAGAACACGTGCCATGCTTCTAGACTCCAACCTCCCAAAGTTCCTATGGGGGTATGCCATCCAGCACGCTAATTATATGAAAAATCGCATGCATACAAGGGCTCTACCGGACAAGACCCCTTACGAGATGGTCAACCACAAAAAGCCGAATTTAAAAGATATACACAAATGGGGAGAAGATATTTATGTTAAAATCAAGCAAGATGACAAACTACTATCTAGAGCAACAAAAGCGAAGTGGATAGGTCATTCCTCACAAAGCGATGGCCATTGTATTTATTGGCCAGAGAGTCGGAGAGTATCAGTCGAATGAAATATTGTATTCGACAAGGGAGCAACGTCTATACAAACTCCTACTATATCTCTTGACGACCAAAGCCAAGCCGCACCCAAATTTGCCCAGATCCCATTGCACAAACCTATTCCGGCACCACCTATCATAGCTTCACGTGACTTAAATCATCCATGTGACCAGATGGAAAGTGGCCGCATACAAGAGACAGATCAAGGCACATCCACCAGAGACTTAGAAAATTTACAACCAAGTCAAACAGGTGTGAGTGGCCCTAGTGAAGCTCCTGCCTTGAGAAGAAGTGAAAGAATTCGCCAACATCAAGAGCTAGAAAGGGCTGGCACTGGAACAAAGTCTCGAGCTAGGGATACGGAAAATGAAGATCTCACGACGCTAGCCTATGAGAATGTTGAGAACAATATTCTTATCAATTCTCAACCAAACTCAAACTTATCAGTTTATAAGGACAGCGACGACATCAATTCCGATTACCTAGCAATAAGCGCCAAACAAATCAGCGACGAACTGAATGATTACACCTATCTCACTAATAAGCTTCAACTACCTACGACTGATGAGAATGCCCTAAATGACCCGACATGGAAGAAAGCCATGGACATCAAAATTAGGTCTCAAATCGACAAACAAACCTGGGAGATTGTTACACCTCCTACAGGTGTGAATATTGTCGGAAGTAGGTGGAAACATGTCCTTAAGAGAGATCAAAAAGGTGCTATCGTATGTGCAAAGTCTCGACTCATTTCACAAGGCTTTACACAGACATTCGGAGTCAATTATGATGAAACTTACGCACCAGTCGTCCGCATGACATCATTACGGACTATATGCGCCATTGCAGCCAGGAATAATTGGGCAATACATCAAATGGATGTGGACGTAGCATACCTCAATGCTCCACTCGATGAACCTATATATATGCGCAAACCACCTGGATACTTCGAAGAGCATTGCGATTGTATACTTCTACTTAAGAAGTGCATATATGGACTTAAACAGTCTGGTAGAGAGTGGTACAAGTGTCTGTCCAATGCCTTATTCTCAATAGGATTTAAAAAATCAGCATCCGATGCAGCTGTATTTTACAGACACAAAGCTGAAGGTCAAGCGATCATTGGAGCCGCAGTTGATGACCTCACTATAACGGCAACAAACGAATATATCATCTATGGTATCAAAAGAGACCTCGAACGCATTTTCAAAATGAAAGATTTAGGTGAATTACATTGGCTACTGAATCTGAAGATCGAACGAGATCGCACAGCCGGCACAATTAGCTTCTCTCAAGAAGCATACATTGACAAGATCCTAAACCGGTTCAATTTACAAGATGCCAAAACACATGCAACTCCACTTGACTTGACTGCTAAACTATCCAAGGACCAATGTCCTACCACTGCTGAAGATAAGAAAGCGATGGAGAAGATCCCTTACCGACAAGCAATTGGTTCACTTATGTGGGCAGCTGTAGCTACACAGCCAGATATATCATTCGCCGTCTCACTATTATCTCAATTCCTTGAAAATCCAGGCATAGTACATTGGAATGCGGTGAAGAGAGTATTTAAGTATCTCAAAGGGACGAAGAAAAAGAAACTCATCTTAGGAGGAAATCGAGATGGCATAGCAGGATATGCCGATGCCGACTGGGCCTCACAAGATCATCGTCATTCCATTTCCGCATATGTCTTCCAGATAGATTCTGGCAGTATCTCATGGAGTTGCCAGAAGCAAACCATCGTAGCACTCTCATCGACCGAGGCAGAATTTATTGCCTTAACTCATGCAACAAAAGAAGCAATATGGCTGAAATACTTTATCAACGAAGTTTTCCAACCGATTAAATTGCCAATCAAATTATATTCTGACAACCAATCTGCTATTACTATAGCCTACGGTAATCAGCAACATACAAGGACAAAACACTTCGATATACGTCTATATTTCATCCGAGACACCATTGAGGAGAAAAAGATCAGCATCAAATACATTCCAACCGACCAAATGATTGCAGACATCCTCACAAAAGGTCTACCAGGGCCTAGAGTGAAGATTCTCTCCGAAATGCTTGGCATATATTGAGCTTGAGGGGGTGTGTGGGGTGCTAACTTGCATTTCACCCCTGAGAGGCCAACCTCAATATATTGTATTTTTGTATCGATTTTTATGTTATTCAGTGCGCTTTTGTATTCTGAAATTTTTGATTATTATTTTGTATTTTTACCCTCAGTATTGAGGGAGTTACTCTTTATTTTCGTTTGTACTTATGCGTGTCTACACACGCACTGCACGACGCGCATGGCCGGCTCCCTGGGAAGGGACCGGTAACCTGGCTCAAACCTTCGATAGGGTTAAGAGCCGGTTGTAGGGTATATGTGGGTGAAACACCGCCCACGCATGCTTCCCTCCTCAGTGATTGACCACACTGAGGAGGTGAGTTATATAGTATTATTTACAGAGCCTCACGGCTAATTCTCTTCTTTTTCCTTTGTAAGATTAAATATTTAGGTACAATTTCCGAATAAATAATAAGTGATTGACCACACTGAGGAGATTAAATATTTAGGATTGTCAAACAACTTCTCTAAACTACTGTACAAGTTGCCATAATCCCTATACTACTATGTTCCTTATAGGGTACCTCTGTTGGGAATCAGAGTGACACGTCACCTCTTAATGTCATGGAGGAGATCAAGATTGGGATATAGTATTTCTGTTCTCACTTTTCATAATCCTCAGACTTTCTTATCTATTATAGGAATCTAGTCAACTCCTTGTAGATTCAAAAGTAGTATAAAGATATTGTACATTTAGTAGTTCAGGCTTCAGTCAGATAATCAACTAAGATTAGACTTCATTTCTGCTCTTGCTTTTAAAAAATTAGAGTCCAGTGCGATCTGGTGGGTGCAACACACAAGTTGAAGCCTAGCCCTACTCAGAACCTTGCCATTGCTTCAAGCTTGGGAGATATGATATTTATTACAACTACATCATTTTTTTACATTGTAACAGTATTATCTGACTTCTACACCTGATTGTACCTCGCATATCACTTTGTATATCACGACCATTATGAATACTCAATCAACCATCTGTAATCTATCCTTCATCATAGAAGTCCCGAATCAGTTACAGGATATTTCTGAGCTTTGACAACTGTCAGAACAACCTTTGATTCATGAAGCTGGCCTATGAGGCAGAAATGCTCCTTGTTATGGCCCATGCCACCAATAAACCCAGATTAATCCCCACAACCACCTGCACTGTTTCCGGGACCTTTCCGACTGCTCAAAGCCTGAATAACCGCTTTCCAAATTCCATTGTATCAACCTGGGGTTCTGTGTTCCTGAACCTCCAAATATTCCAAAGCTAAAGTTCCACTCCTTTAATAAACAATGTGCAGGATCATTGTGTATCTCACTCCCTTGTTTTTTCGTTCTGTATTGCCCCTTATACTCTCTTCCCCCCCTTGTCTTTACTCAGCAAAGATAGTACAAAGACTAGATACATGTATATAAGATACCAGTCAACTGGACTATTTGCTAGTACAAATATCGACTTAATTCTGCATTGTAGTTTCCAATTCAGTTCCGGTAAACTTTCCGACTTTCCAAAATTAGGGACAGACAATCAAGGAGGGTTGTTAAATCTGCATGTTGGCGCTTAGCTAGAGGCTTCTGGAAGGGTTTCCGGAGGGTTCCGAATGGTTTCTGAAGGGGGGTTTGTACTCCAGGGACAGAGGAACTAAGGGTCGTGGACTCGGGATTGGAATCAGACTAGGGAAGGAAAGACGGGAAGTGCCGTGGGTCTTGGAACTGTTCACGGTATAGGGTGGTACGAGTGGTTTGAGGTCGCAGGGACTTGGCTTCAACTTATGTGTTGCGCCCTCCTCGATCATCTGTCTCTAATTTCAGAAAGTCAGAAAGTTTACCGGAACTTAATCAGAAACTACAATGTAGAATTAAGTCAAAATTCATACTGGCAAATAGTCCAGTCGACTGGTGACTTATATACATGTATCTAGTCTTGTACTATCTTTTACCGAGTAAAGACAAGGGGGGGAAGAGAGTACAAGGGGCAATATAAAATGAAGAACAAAGGAGTGAGGTATGCAATAATCCTGTGCGTCGTCTATCAAAGGAGTGGAACCTTGACTTTGGAATCTTCAGAGGTTTGGAAACATGGAACCTTGGAATGATGCATTGGAAATCCGGAAATCGGTTATTCAGACTTTGAGCAATTGGAAAGGTCTCGGAAACAGTGCAGGTGGTTGTGGGGTTTAATGTGGGTTTATTTGGTGGCATGGGCCATAACAGTATCCATCTACTAGGACTGAGCCCTCGAGGTCCTAAGCTTAATTTGAGCAGTAATTAAGACGGACATTACTGTGGGTGTCTTTTGACTGTTTCCTGACATGTATTGATCGATAAGCACTGGTGGTTCATTTGCCTATAAAAGGGGGTGTTTGCAGAACTGGAAGGGGCCTTTCCTCAATGGAGAACATGGATCCTTGTCCCTCGGGAAATTTTGGAATTCTTTCCTTTTTTTTTTCCTCTCTGGGGTGTCGGGGGAATCCGATGGGAGTTTTGAGGATGAAGTGTGACGCCTGCAGAATATTGATGCTAATGTGGCAGCATTATGGGCTAGTGCCATCATGATTCGTGATTCCCTTGGTTTGTCTGAATTTGTTTGATTTCTCCCTCTTTTAACCTCTCCATAGTGCAGGGGTGATTCCTAGATCCATTACCATCCAGAAACCAACCTCGTGGTCTTTCAGGATGGGGTGTTGTTCCCGGTGGTCTGGTGGTGGGGGCAGATGGTCTGGAAGCTTTTGATTGGATTTTCGCATTTTTGGCCCATCTGGACACATTCCAGGCAAAATCGAGCTATTTCCAGAGTCTTCTCGAGGCACTCGACCACTGTCTACTGCAAATTGTTGAGTTGTCGGAACTGCGTTCAGGGGAGGTCACACTGGCTTGGAATCTTGTTGACATGTTGTCTTTCTTGATTAATCAGGCGGGGGGTAGTCTCCATGCTCAGTTCTCAGGTGGTGTTCGTTCTTTGGAGACCGAGGAAGTTTTGGGTGAGTCTGTTGAGTGACTTGGTCATGAGAAGTAGACACTTGGTGTGAGAGGTCCATTGGGTGGTGAGGTTAGGGGGGTGAGTCTCTGGGGCTGGTTCAAGCTGGAACTATTTCATGCTTTGATCGGGTTGGTTCTGATCAGAACCTGAGGCATTCCATGTTCATTATGAATGGATTGTTTTTGTATAATTGGGTCATGAGCGTGATCATAGATGGCGTCGAGGTTTTTTGGAGGAGAAGTGTTAGGGCTTTGACCAATGTAGGTTGTTTCCTGGGTGTTCTTCCTCCTCTTGGGGTGGACATCTCCTCGTCTGCCTGACTCCGTGGTCAGGGTCATAGTGGTCATGGTGTCATGGTGGTCGTGATGATCGTGGTGGTCATTTCTACCAGATTGTTGCTTTGGATGGAGGTAGTGTCGTTGGGATTCGGGGAATGTCCTGCAATTCGAGTCTTGGTTGAATCGTGTTGATTAGTTTAGTTCATATTAATATTCTAACAAGAAGGGTTCTAGTTCTAAGAAAATCTACACATGGTACTGTTTGTCTTAGGGATGGTATGGGATTCTGCAGTGTTCAGGGTTTTTCCTGAGTGGTGTTTTTCAGAGGGTTGGATTGAGGGCTGAGTGAAGACTGCTGGCTCCATATTGCCAAGAATCAGTTAGGATAATCTAAATGAGTAGTACTCAATGCCCTGTCGATCAATGGATTGTAGTGGATGAGCATATGGTCCTTGCAACTAAAATTCTGATGGGGTTCAGAGGGTCAGATTCAGAGGGTCAGAGTTTGGAGGGTCGGAGTCGGAGTGTTTCCGCAGAAACAGATCAAAATCTTTTTGGCACTTGGTCACAGGGGGTCATATTCCTGAAAAGGTTGGATGCATTGTTTTGTTTTACATTCTTAGGCATAGTTGGTGTTCAATGTGAACAACTGGTGCCGGAGTTAGGAGCCTAGCTTCTTATTCCTCGATTTCTGAAGCATCTGACATCTCAGACTCTTCTTCAACCTCTTCTGTCATGGGAGCTGCTTGTTCTTTAGTAACTGTGGTGGTGGATCTTAGGCATTCCTTGGCTGAGTGGTCCGATCTGCCGCAGAAGAGGCAGAGGTTTTGTTTGAAGTTGTCAAGTACTGTACCGAGACATGTCTATTCGGCAATGCCAACCGAGCAATCACCCCATATCCGCGACCAAGTACCCACGTTGCATGCATAACACTTGGTATGCTGGTTTCGGCTCGGCACATCCACCATCTACACCCCCTATCCCCACCCCTCGACCCTTCTCACCTCGGGAGTTCCTGCCCTTGTACTATCCTCGGTTACAAGCCTTGTCTTATAGTCTGGCACCTCCTATTGTTCTATCCTTGGACACATTTCTATTATCCTATCTTTTATTGTTTTATCCCTGCATTGCATTTCTTATTCTAATTTTATTCATTGTGGACAATAACCACATGCTTTGCATACCTTATTGTTCCACATTCCTTATTCCACATGTCGCTTCTTAACCTATATAAGTAGGACATGCATGTACATATTTCCTCATTCTGGGTATCGACTAGGCTTAGGCCCTTCTACCTTCTTCTCTTCTGTTAAGTCCTCGACTTGGGCCGGCATCCTCAGCATCCCCCCGAGTATCTGTCTGTTGCAAATACAGTGGCATGCACGGCAAGTAGGGTGCAATGCACAAGTACGTTGAAGCCAATGCCACTACTCTTGGCTTGCAGGACTTGGCCATAGTCTGCCCGACCTTTCGACAACACCCCTCGGCAGTACCAAAGTCCGTCAGTAATCCGACGCTTGACAGAAGTGGTGTTGCTGTTCTTACGGTTGTTACGACCATACATCGTGCTTTGACTTACTCGGCAGTACCAACCAACCAACCCCCACTCACATCATTCCATGGCATATGGTTTCAGTTCGGTACACCCGGTTTATCACCCGTTTCATTATCCTTCTCCCCAACCCCTATTCTTTATCATCCCTACACTTCTTTCCTTTCCCCCTCACTTGTTTACCCATGGGACATTCACTATTCCCTGCCACTCACTGATGGCCCTATTGTTTTATTCTCGGCCATTCCTTATTGTTCTATTCCTTTCCCACAATCTCACCGCTTATATTTCATTGTCTTACCCTCTCATTATTCTATTCTAATCATTGTGGACTATACCTCCACATGGTCTTCATACCTTATTCTTTTTTCCATGTCTTATGCCACCCTTATTCCACATTCCGCCTCTCAGCCTATATAAGTAGTTGATACATGTACATAGTTCCTCAGTCTGAGTATCAACTAGGCTTACGCCTCCCCTACTCTCCTCCTTCTGTTCAGAAGTCCTTGCTCAGGCTGACATCCTCGGCATTCGCCTGAGTATCTGTTCTCGTTACAAGTTAGTGGCATGCACAGGAGGCAGGGCGCAATGCACGAGTACATTGAAGCCAAGCCACCCTGACCAGCCTGTAGGACTTGGCCAGTTCCGACAGTACTATCGGTAGTACCGAGGCCTGACAGCGGTGTAAGTTTTCTGTCTTTTCCAATTTTGGACGAAAGATCCATGGTAGTCCTGCTGCCACTGGACAGGGTCGTGGGTTGGCCTACATTGGCCGTCTTATTGCCCATGTTAGGGGCCGAATACGTGGTCAT
This sequence comes from Gomphus sp. MG54, assembly GCA_003314385.1. Taxonomy (NCBI): domain Eukaryota; kingdom Fungi; phylum Basidiomycota; class Agaricomycetes; order Gomphales; family Gomphaceae; genus Gomphus; species Gomphus sp. MG54. The sequence goes on from QLPG01003930.1 coordinate 12,865, forward strand.
GGGGTCCTCCCTCTGTCATAGGGGTGGTCAAAGTTCCGGGTGGAGGGGGGCTCTCTGGCGATTTCCGATTGTCGCTCCCAGTAGCAGGCATCGATGGATTGGGAAAGGAGGTGGAGTTGGAGCAGAGAGTGGGGCTTTCCTACTCTAGAGATCTCATCCTTGATCCTGCCGAGGAGTCTGTTGTAGAACTGGCGACAAAGTGCAGTGTTGCCCCAGTGGACGTGGGTGGCTAGTCGATTGAATTCAACTACATATTTCATGATATGCTGATTATTGCACATGCAGAGGGTCTTGAGGTCTGCTTCGGCCTCTCCTTCTAGGTCATGGGGGCCAAAGTTGGTTTTGAGTTCATTCACGAACTCCTCATAGTCATGGAGCCAGTCTGGCTCGTCGGGGGCGGAGAGGGCTGGTTCAAACCAGTCCAGGGTAGTACCGGTCAGGTATGACAGTACGTAGGTTACCTTGGCGCTCTCAGTGTCAAGTCGAAAGCATCAGGGCAGTCATGGAAGTTTAGTCTACATTGCACTAAGAAGGCTTGTAGTTTCCTAGAATTGGATCCGTCAAAGGTATCCAGATCCCAGACCTTGGTGGTGTGGGGGGCTGGCTGGCTAAGTTGCTTGCCAGCATAACGAGGGCCTGAGTGAGATTGGGCACAACATTAGGTCCTAAGGTGGGGGCCCCTCCTGGGTGTGCAGGAGGTGGCAGTGCTGCAGCGGGTGGTGCGATATGGGGTTGGGCAATGGGGGGTGGTGCAGCAAGCAGAGGTACGATGGGTAACGAGTGATGGTGCTATGGGCAGTGGTGCCACGGGCAGAGGTGCAAAGGGTGGTGGTACGTAGGGGGGAGATGCAAACAGGGGGGTGCCGATGAGTCTGACGGCACTGCTGTGGATGGTCCTGAACTGGATTGCATCTCCGAGGGTGACGATTGTTGAGTCGCCGGGGGGTGGTTCACGAGGAATGGGTTGGTCAAATTCAAATGCAGGTGTTGATCTGTGTCCAAGAATCTGCAGTTGAAAGAAGGCTCTGGGGGGTGTGCTAGGGTCTGAGGCATCTGGAACCTTGGTCTGGGGATGGCCAGTTCTCGGGGGATGGATGCACAGCAGGCAGACACCTGGGTGATTGTCTGCATGGCTTGTGAATGCATGATAGGTCTCATGCTTAATGACGATCAGGAGTGTGAGTATGAATATACTGTTAAATCTGCTTGTCGGCACTTAGCTAGAGGCTTCCAGAAGGGTTTTTGGAGGGTTCCAAATGGTTTCCGAAGGGGGGTTCATACTCTGGGGATGGAGGAACTAAGGATTGCAGACTCAGGATTGGAATTGGACTGGGGATGGAAAGACAGGAAGCGCCATGGGTCCTGGAACTGTTCACGGTATAGGGTGGTATGAGTGGTTTGAGGTCGCAGGGACTTGGCTTCAACTTATATGTTGTGCCCTCCTCGATCATCTGTCCCTAATTTTGGAAAGTTGGAAAGTTTACCAGAACTTAATTGGAAACTACAACGCAGAATTAAGTCGATATTCGTACTGGTGAATAGTCCAGTTGACTGGTGACTTATATACATGTATCTAGTCTTGTACTATCTTTTACCAAGTAAAGACAAGGGGGGGAAGAGAGTACAAGGGGCAATATAAAATGAAGAACAAAGGAGTGAGGTATCTGATGATCCTGTGCATCATCTATCAAAGGAGCGGAACCTTGACTTTGGAATCTTCGGAGGTTCGGAAACACAGAACCTTGGAATGCTGAAAATGTCTTTGAACTCATGGTATTCACTCGAAACATTACTCAGGTCTATCGGACCTTCTTTGGAGTTGTGGCGGTTGAAGAGGAAGAGTTGGAAGGTTTGTGTACCTTCCATTCTCGATATTCGGACGAAGGCTGCTGCATTTACTAAGGCAACCTTTGGTCCCATAAGCTGGGGTTTCAGAGGGGATGGAGTTTTGGATGAGCGCGGAGTCATAGCTGCTGGCTTGGATGGTACCTGGAGATTAGCTGTGGTCAGAGAGCCGAATGATGTACTGCCCAATACCCAATCAATCAACGGATTGTAGTAGGTGAGCCAGTTGTGTCCGAAGACTGCCAAGCAACTAGAATCTAACAGAGTTATATAGAACATAATGGTGTGTTGCTCCCCTGTTGGGAAGCAAACGCAGAGGTTGATGGCTTTTCGAATTACAGAGTTGGAGGAGCCATCGAAGAGTCGTAGCGTAATCAGAGTAATGTCATAGGTTTGGAGTTGATGCTTTGTAGCATAGTCAGAGTCCAGAAAGCAATGAGTTGATCCTGAGTCTATTAGTGTGTCAATATAGGTGGTTTCAAGGTAGAGGTAGATGGTCAGGGAGTTTGGACTGGAAAGAGCAGATGCATTGAGTCTCATCTCCATTGGTGTATCATTGGGTTCAGTGCAGCCCCTAACTGATGCTGGAGTCAAAGGGCTGCTTAGAGATTTTTTGACTCCAAGGTATCTTCTACTTCGGAGATCGTTGCCTTGGTCATGCTTTCTACAATAGTGGTTGCACATCCTTTGGTGGTGGCAGAGGTTGACTTGGGATATTCCTTTGCTACATGACCGGTTCTTCCACAGAACAGGCAGAGGTTGTGGTTGAAATGGTGTTGTCGTTCTTGAGGCGTGAGTTTGCCATCTTTGCCAAGTTTTATGGCCACGTCCAAGGTTGTCTTATTCGGGGTCTGGCTGGGGTTTGGAAGTCTGGTGCTCGTACTTGTGATCGGAGCTGTTGATGCCCTGTTTCTGTCATTCGGACATTCAGGGACTTTGGATGTGGAGGCTTCCCGAGACATTTTGGAGTGCCATTCCCAGTAACGGGAGTTGATCGACTGGGACAGTCGTCGTAGTTGCAGTAGGGAGTTGGGTTTTCCTACACAGGTGATTTCATCTTTGATCCTGTTGGATAGGCCATTGTAGTATTGTCGATGGAGTGTGGAGTCTCCCCACTGAATGCAAATGGCAAGCCTGTTAATTTCCACCACATACTTTGTGATGCATTGGTTATTGTGCATTTGGAGGGCTTCGAGGTCAGCATCGGCCTCTCCTTCTGGATCATGGTGGCCAAAGTTGGCTTTGAGTTCGGAGATGAATTCCTGATAATCGTAGAGCCAGTAAGGGTCTTCTTCAGAGGAGAGACTGGGTTTGAAATAGTCCAAGGTAGTGCCAGTTAGATACAATAGTATATAGGTTACTTTGGCACTGTCGGAGTCAAAGGTGTCAGGGTGGTCTCAAAAGTTTAAGGTGCACTACACCAGGAACGGTTGTCACTTCTTGGTGTCAGAGCCATTGAAGGGATCTGGGTCTCAAATCTTGGTCCGAGCTGATGATTTCTTTGAGCCGGACAGATGTTTGGCTAACATGGTGATGGCTTCCACCAAGTTGGCTTCACTATTAGTGTCATCTGTTATAGCCCGTACCTTCAACAACCCCCACAACCACCCCTCCTTATTCCGAGACCTTTCCGACCAAAAGGACGAAGGACCGTTTTCCATAATCTCCGTTCCCGACAAGTCCGACCCAGAGTCCACTTTCCGCTTCCGATCCCGTCGCGACCAAGACACCACCTCCGAGTCCGTCCCCGACCGAGACTCAATACTTTGATAACCGACGCACAGGACTATCGCGTACCTCGCTCCCTTGTTCTCTCTTTTATATTGACCCCCTTGTACTTCCTTTTCCCTTGTTTTATTACCGGCAAAAGATAGTACAAAGACAGTCGCATGTATATAGTCTCCCAGTCGACTAGACTGTTCGCCAGTACGAATATCGAATTAGTTCCCCCCCCCAGTTTCCGATTCATTTCCGGTAAACTCCGCCTCCTTTCCGAAATTAGGGACAGACGATCGAGGAGGGCGTAACACATAAGTTGAAGCCAAGTCCCTTCGACCTCGAACACCTCAGTGACCAGATTGAACCATTCCGTGACCTACCCTAAATTCCCGGCGCTTCCGCCCCCCATCCGTAGTCTGTCCGACTCCCGCCTCGGTCCTCGGCCCCATCACGGACCTTCACATCGACCGGATAACCCCTTCAGAAGTGCTAGCTAAGCGCCTGACACGCGGACTTAACATCATCCGAGGGTGGCATTTGGGGTTCTAGAAGGGGGTTTGACGAGTGTTCAGATGGTGGGTCTGGGGCTAGTGAAGGGTTTGGTGGCGTCTGGACGTCGGGTTCTGTGGTAGGTAAGTTTGGGGTCAGGGATGCACCATGTACTGAAGCTACTCTAAGTGTTTGAATGGCTCTGATTCATTCACTGCATCTCATAGATGATCAGGAGTGTGAGTTTGAATATACTGTTAAGGTCCGAGTTTGCGTCAGGTCCAAGCTGACCTAAGTCGGTCCGAGTCATGTGTTCAGAGTCTTAAGGACTTGGCTTCAACTTGTATGTTACGCCCTCCTTGATCGTCAGTCCTTTATTTTGGAGGTTTGGAGAAGATAAGTTTGGAGTTCAGAGAGTGAGTGGGAATACTAAGTCAATATTCGAACTAAGGTATAGTACAGAAGTCTGGAGGTATTTATACATGTGATCCTTATTGTGACTAATTAGGAATGGTCAAGAGAACAATAAGATGAACGAAAATGGAGTACAAGAGAAATATACATCTGGTGTTACAATAAGACTATTGTTTGATGAGAAAGGAAGATGTCTGAGGTCTGAAGTCAACGATGCTGGTCAGACTCAGAGGTGACAATGTAGGTTCGGACTTGGTTTAGAGTAGGGTTCTTTCATAGTACCCTATGTCAGAGTCCAGGATGTCGGAGTTATATCACGGATATAACAGCATGTGAGGGGCAGAGGGTATCGCCATTTAGTAGTGTCAATGTCCTTCAGTGTGCATCCTGGGGACAGAATTGAAGGAAGGGGGACCAATGGTACTCTAAGAGGTGTGGGCATAGCTTGCCTTGCCAGGGGTTCGACAAGCTTTCAGCTGGGCTATGCCATGGAGGCATGGGATGACAGGAGTTGAGGCCCCTGGAAGGCTTCATTTACTATACATGTAAGAGCTACCACCTGCGTGGCAGTGTACCATGCCAAGACATCATCGTCCTTTAGCTTCCCATCTAGCATCAGTACAATGCGACTTTGGATAGTAGGGTCGAGGCCTTGCTGGAACTTTATAATGATGGATCACCCATCCATATACTCGGCCTTTTCGATTAGATCCTCAAATTAGTCAATGTATTCGTCAACCGAGCACCTTTCCTGATAGTACTGTCGTAACTCTAGTTGGTTTGCTGCATTGGTGACCTTGTGTGGGGGATAGAAGTGCTGCCGAAAGGCTTTGGCAAAAGCCTTCCAGTTGGCATAGAGTGGCCTGCCTGTTTTCACTTTGTGGGCAAATATCCAGCCAGAGAAGGTTGTAGCTCTTCCAGTCTTCATGAAGAATATTGCCCAGAGGATCTGGGACTGCTTGTTGGGGAAGTCGGCAGTACAGATGCTGAGGTATAGGGTGGAGGACTGCATAAACGCTCGTCTATGTGCGTAGTCACTATTGAACTTGGAGGGCTTAGCTAGCTCTACTGTCCGTTTTGTGGGCTGCCAAGTGTAGGTCGAGAGGCCTGCTACTAGGTTTGTGGTGGTCACCTGCAGTGTGTTCAGCCTCATCTCTAGATCCTGCTTTCTCTCCTCTCTCTCAGTAACTCTTGCTCTATACTAACCAGTCAGTCTAGTAATTCTTGAGCTGATAGTAAATCCATGGGGAATGGGGTGTCTTTGTAAGGTGAATGAGAAGGGACTGCCATTGTCGTTGCTTCCAAAGAGATTTCAATTCGGAGTCATACGATAGGGGCAGCTGGTACTTGTAGGAGAGAGTTTTCTACTGTAAGGGCAACCTAAGCAGGCATTCTACCCTTCGGCAGTGCACTGGTGAAGGGGGATCCAAAGATTTTAGTATAGTACCTTGTATACAGTGACTAGCCTATATGGTAAAGGGGGATCCAAAAAGAAAACTCTAGAGAACCCTTCGCCTACTAACTACTGTATATAAGCACCATCGCTATGGCACTCTATGCCATACTGGGAATCATTCTTTGTACCAATCAGGAAGTTCTGCCAGAGCTCTAACATCGTGAGCGACTGGCAAGGAGAGGGCTGATGGTTATGGTTGACACTCCTGGAAGACGACTGCCAGTGGTGATGGCCGTTCAGTGGATATCTCATTCAGCACTGTCGCAAGTGGGCCAAACGGGTCTTGGTCGGTGGGTATGAATTACGGATGGGGTGGTGTCAGTTGGGGTTTATAATTGAGGGGTTCTCCTGATAATGATGTACTATCTATATAGTAAAAGGAGTAGGGAATGGCATAGGTTGGGCCAACCCCAAGAGCACCCACAACCTAGCCCAACCCATAGTATCACACATACTCATATAGCATGAATACACTATATGTGCATATATACGACTCGAATGTGCTACATGTGCCATATGTAGATATGCCATGCATGTACATATATAGCTTACATGCACTGCATATATGCAGGTATAGCACGTATCTGACACCTGTTGACCTATGGGAAAAAACCCATGGGTTGATGGGTTTGGGTTTTCTATAGGTCAGGTGTAGGTCACTCACATTTGACCTATGGGTGACCCATACTATTCTCTAAAAAGGAGATAAGGATATCTAACCGTAGTATGGAATAGAGTAGCATTAAAGATGTAAACTAAAATAAAGAGATATGGAGAATGGACATATATGCCTGTGGATAAACTGCAGTATATATAGAGCATAGGACTCATAGGTTTTCCTCTTAGAAATCCCCTTACTGCTAGGTGAAGTCCCCTTCTTTTATATATAGATCAGTAACTAAGCTTGGGAATCCTCCTATTACTAGGTGAAGTCCCATTCCTTTATGTATATAGATCAATGACTAAGCTTAGGAATCCCCTCATTGCTAGGCACTGCATAATAGCTCTCAGGTGCTGCTGGGGTTGCCCTAACAGACTCTTCATAGATGAAATTAATATAAGATCCTATACATTCATTAGTCTTGTTACGATGTAGAGAAAGGACATAATCATAATATTAATAATCTCCCAAAGGCGAGGCAATGGCGAGGTTCTGGATGGGGCTTGGCTTCAACGTTATGCATTGTGCCCACTAGACTGCACGGTCCCCAATTTTGTAAAGGCGACACAGACAGAAATGAACAGAGGAACCTTAGTCGAAATCAAGGTTGATTTTCTGACTGAAGTCTGAACTATAAGTACAAGATCTTTTATACTACTTTCTAATCTACTAAGAGTCGAATAGATTCCTATAAAAGCCGAGGATTATAAAAAGCGAGAAACAGAAATACTATGTCCCAAATAATGATCTCCTCCGTGACATTGTGGAGTGACGTGTCACTCCGATTCCTAATGGAGTTACCCTAAGGAACGTAATAGCAGATCAGACATAAGGAACTGAGTGGAATTGCAAATGAATGAAAATGGAATGGAATATAAATGAAGGATATTAAATGTAAATGAAGACGGAATGGAATAGCGAGCATATGGAGTGTGACGTAAATGAGTGGAGTGAATTGATAGGAGCATGTAACACCAAAACCGATACACGAGGTGCATATAGTCTGTGGGCTGAGGGTGTTATGTTGAATAGTGAGCAAGAGCAGAGTTGGGCTGAGTGGGCTGAAATGAGTAGTCAGGCTTGCCGGCGTACGGTTCCTGACAAGTCTGCTCTTCAGTCAGAAATCAACTAAGATTCCCCCATTCACTTCTGTCTCATTTCTATTTCATTTCTACCTCACTATTATAACCCTCAGTATTACAAAATTAGGCCTACAAAATTAAAGCCTAGTGAAGTCTGGTAAGCACAACACATAAGTTTACCCTATTATGAGCCTTGCCATTGTTTCAATATTAGGAGATTTTATATTAGA